>PVIC010028443.1:0-23149 GCA_004025085.1 Thryonomys swinderianus
AGGCAGGCGCCGGAACCACTGAGCTAACCCTCCGGCCCCAGATCTAACATTTTTGATACCATGAATCATCTTTTCAGTTGAAGGACTCATTTAGAAGTTAGCTCACAAAAGAAAGATATATTTAGTGGTTTTTGTGTATGTAGACTTCATGTGTATGTAAGTGAGTGAACTTCATATTGAAAAGGTCCCCTGAAGGCTTTTGGATGGTATTATAAACTAAATCAGGAAGTATCTTGCCCAATTATTTCTGACTTCCTAGGAAGCAAACAACCTAATACATTACTTTTCTTTACTATTCTAGATTCCTGGCATCAACCCTCCCTGTTCCGCCATGATTCTGTGGACTCTGGTGTCTCCAAGGGAACATATGCTGGAATCACAGGGAATTTATCTGGTTGGCACAGCTCTTCTCGGGGTCATGATGGCATGAGCCAACGTAGCGGAGGTGGCACAGGAAACCATCGACACTGGAATGGCAGCTTCCACTCCCGGAAAGGCTGTGCCTTTCAGGAAAAGCCACCTGCAGAGGTTAGGGAAGAAAAAAAAGAAGACAAGGTGGAAAAATTGCAGTTTGAAGAAGAAGACTTTGTAAGTATGAGGCTTTAGGTTTGTAGCTAAAACCCAATGAGTAGTCTTAAATATAAGATCTTGTTAGTAATAATTGCAGAAAAGGGAATTTGTCTATTTAGATTTTTAAAAATTTTATGGGAGAGTTAATCAGTTTGAAGACAGTGACCAAATTTCCTGTGTAACTGTTAAGAAATCCACATATATTTTTCATTTTTATGCCTTTGGAATATGAAAAAAATTAATTTTACATAAGTTTTATATGGTTCAGTATCTAAATATAATTATACAAAACTGTGTTTGGGGGGTTGTTGTTTGTTTTAGTTTTTTAAGAAACGGTCTTATTTATACTTCAGGTTGGCCCTGATATTGCTGTGTAGCCCAGGATAGCCTTGTACTCACGGCAGTCCTCCTGCCTCTGCCTCCTGAGTGCTGGGATTATAGGTGTGAGCCACCATGCCTGGCAAAAATGTGGTTTTTTTAAATTGAGTTTATTGGTACACTTTATACATTATTTTCATGTTTATCATTAAGAATTTGTACCTATACATGACATATCTTGATTCTTATTTCTTCCCATTTCCCTATCCTCCCTAAAGAAATATACTTTTGGTTGTTAAATTGTTTTTTTCTATTTTAAGGTATTTTTCCTGATACTAGCTTGTTATTCCATAAAATAATTGTGATAAATTATAAACATGCAGTTTTGAGTGTTTTAACTGTTCTCTATTAAGACTTGGTGCTATTATGTATTAAATTACATTTCTTTGGCCTCTAAATCAAAAGAGATTTTAAAGTACCTTTTGAAGTTTTTTTGTATTTGTTTTGTTTTTTGAGACAGGGTCTCGCTTTGTAGTTCTGGCTGGCCCTGAGCTCATAGCCCAGGCAAGCCTCGAACTCAGCAATCCCCCTGTCTCTGCTTCCCGAGTGCTGGGATTACAGGCGTGAGCCACCATGCCTGGCTCTTTTAAAGTTTTTAATAGTTTAATCAAATGGATTTAAAATACTATCACTTTAACGTCAGTAACCAAATTACTGAGTTGTTAAATTATTTTTGTGCTAGCTCTTTGCAATATTATATTTATGATATTTCTCAATTCTGTATACACTGTATAGTATATACACAGTCTTGGTACTTCACTACCTGTGACTAGAACTATCATCACAGTGCAATGTCAATTTTTTTTTTTTTTTAAAGACAGGGTCTCACTTTGTAGTTCAGGCTGGCCTTGAGCTCACCATGCAGCCCAGGCAAGCCTCTAAACACAGCAATCCTCCTGCCCCTGCCTCTGCCTCTGGAGTGCTGGAATTACAGGCTTGAGCCACCACACTCCTCATTGAGGTATGAAGTACTGATTTCTGGTGGGTATAGGTCACCACACCCAGTATTGTTTATGTTTTTCCCAAGGATCAAACCAGGGATCTTGGGCTTGCTAGGCAGGCACCAACCAGAACCACTAAGCTAAATCTCCAGCCCTTCCAATTGTTTTTATGTAACAGGTTATCTAGTCACTTCTTTTTTAGCCACATTAAAATATTAATAACAGGGCCAGAGATTTAGTTCAGTGGTTCCAGCGCCTGCCTTGCAACTAACCACATACAATGCTGGACGTGGTGGCTCAGGCCCACCAGCAATCAATACCACATACCACAGTGCTGGGGGTAGTGGCTCACGCCAGTAATCCTAGCACTTGGGAGGCAGAGGCAGGAGGATTGCTGAGTTTGAGGCTTGCCTGAGCTACATAGTGAGCTCAGGGCCAGCCTGAACTACAAAGCGAGACCGTGTCTCAAAAAAACGAAACAAAATATTAATAACAAAAGTCTACTAAAGGTGACTCAGATTTATACATTGTTCCTTCCCCGTGTTGAGGAAATTTCTTAGGGTTCTTGATTCAAGTAATGTATTAATATGAATTTCCTTTACTTCCCCTGGAATCTTTATTCTTTACAAATATTCTTGTCAGATGTAAATTTAGTTTAAACTGAGTTTTATTATGAGTCCTTTAGCAGATCTAGTGGAAAATGACTGACCAAAAAATGTTAAGTATTATATATAGAAGAGTATAGAGAAAATGACTTTGTGAAATACTGACATTTTACCAAATATACTGTAGACCATTTCCTTTAGAAAAGCTATTACAGATTGTAGTTAAGGCTTCTTTAAGTATATATGCTTTTCCTTCTCCTAATCATCACTTGATTTCAGTATTTTAACGTCCTCAGGCTTATTTCCAATAAATTTATACATGTTTGTATTATAAATAGCATGCTTTAAAATTTTATATGAATAGGGCCGGAGCGTTAGCTCAGTGGTTCCAGCGCCTGCCTCGCAAGCGCAGGGTCCTGAGTTGGATCCCCGGTAACCGCATACAATGCTGGGCGTGGACACTCATGCCCACTAGCCATCAATGCCACCACATACCACAGTGCCGGGTGTGATGGCTCAGGCCTGTAATCCCAGCACTGGGGAGGCAGAGGCAGGAGAATTGCTGAGTTCCAGGTTTGCCTGGGCTACACAGTGAGCTGAGCGCCAGCCTGAACTACAAAGCGAGACCCTGTCTCAAAAAAAAAAAAATTTATATGAATAGTAGGCTATACTGTGATTCTTGTTTTTAAGACAAGTTCTTGCTTTGTAGTTCAGGCTGGCTCTAAGCTCACTATGTAGTCCAGGCAAGTTTTGAACTCAGCATTCCTCCAGCCTGTGCCTCTGGAGTGCTGGAATTACAAGCATGAGCCACCAGGTCCAGCACTATGATAATGTGGTACTGATTGCTGGTGGGTGTGAGTCACCATGGCCAGTATTGTGGTATGTGGTTACCAGGGATCGAACCAGGTACCTTGCACTTGCTAAGCAGGCGCTGGAAACACTGAGCTAAATCTCTACCCCTTAACTTTTAAACTTTATAATGGCACAAAAGGATATGTATATAATTGTTCTGTTAGTATTAGATAATTATATGAGATATTCATACAGGATTTGGTTGATTTTGCCCAACTGTACGTTTAGAGCACATTTATGTTTGGCTTGGCTAAGCAGTGATAGTTAAATATGTCAAGGCATTTTTGTCTTAAGATATTTTCAGTTTATAATGGCTTTAACAGGACATTCCCTTCTAAGTGACAGATGTTCATTCATATGTAGAAAATCTATTCCAAGTTCTGTCCACCAAAACAATGAACAATTCATTATCAGTGAACAGGCCTAATTCCTTAAAAGATTATAGTCTTGAAATATTGTTTATGTATAAGATACTTATAAGCCTGGGCTATGTATTCACACTAGGTAAGAAAGAAAATTTGCTAAGGTTATGTCAAAGATTCAGAAGCCAAATTGAAGAAGTCCCACTACCCAAACATGAAACCATTTGAGGCATCAGCTAATAACCTGCAAGGATTTAACTACATCAAATATGATTAGATCTATAAATTCATATTGGTATCTCACCAACCTTAGGAACAAACATGTATTCTATTTTTTCCATGTAAACTATATTACTGAATCACCAATAGTAGATGAGTAGTTCTTTTTTTATGGAAGTGTAATGACCTACAAAGAAGGAATTCTAAAATTAGATCAGTTTCACACCTTATTCTTTACCCTTTTTAAGTAATCTATAGGTTAGATAACCTGTAGAAATTGTTAGGGGCACCAGGTGAAGTAGCACAGGCTGTATTCCTACCTACTTGAGAGGCTGAATTTGAGAGCCAGCCTGAACTACAGCCTTTGCAAGTTCAAGGACATCCTGGGCAATTTAGCAAGACTATCCCTCAAAATACAGTGCTTCCCTAGAACATGCAAGGCCCTGGGTTCAGTCCTCAATACTGCAAAAATAATAAGTGTTACAGGAAGGAAGGGGCAAGAAAAAAATGAAGATAGAAGGAAAAAATGAAAACAAAGCTTTTGTACATAGGACGAAGGAGGGGACTTGGGAGAATGGGATAAAGAGTGTTGAGGGCCGGGCCAGAGGGTTAGCTCAGTGGTTCTGGTGCCTACCTCGCAAGCGCAAGGTCCTGAGTTCGATCCCCGGTAGCCACATACAGCGCTGGGCGTGGACACTCATGCCCACCAGCAATCAATACCACATGCCACAGTGCCGGGTGTGGTAGCTCACGCCTGTAATCCCAGCACTTGGGAGGCAGAGACAGGAGGATTGCTGAGTTCAAGGCTTGTCTGGGCTACATAGTGAGCTCAGAGCCAGCCTGAACTACAAAGCGAGACCCTGTCTCAAAAAAAAAAGAGTGTTGAGGGCCATACACTTCAGTAATAAAAGGAAAGCAAAGATATAATCACCTTAAGTCAGGATAGTGACTACTTTTAGAAGGGAAAGAAGACTTTTCAGAGGAGAGACCTCTATCCAAGAAATATGTGCTGTGTCCTTCATATTTCATGGTTTGTTCATTTATATAGTAGTTGGTAGATTGATAGGAATTTATACTTGCTTTCCTATTATAGTGGTCCTCACATAGACTGGTTGAAAAATATATACTAGCTGGGGTCCCACTCCTAGAGATTCTGACTTCACAAGCTCTATTGTAGAGTCTAGTTATCTTCCTGTTGTTTCATGTCCCTTACACAGTTGTGTTGGAAAGCTATTTTCCTACCCTATCATAATGTTTGAGCCTGGTCACCATTGTCATCTTCATATTCCTATACCATAGGTCAGTCTTCTGCTTTAACTTGTCTATCTTTCCCTTCATCTCTTTAATATTTTCCTTCATGCTGCTACTAGTATAACTGTAAATTACTGGGCCAGAGATTTAGCTCAGTGGTTCCTGGGCCTGCCTCCCAAGCGCCAGGCCCTGAGTTGGATCCCGGTAACCACATACAATGCTGGGCATGGAGACTCATGCCCACCAGCAATCAATACCACATACCACAGTGCTGGGCATGGTGGCTCACGCTTGTAATCCCAGCATTCCAGAGGCAGAGGCAGGAGGATTGCTCAGTTCGAGGCTTGCCTGGGCTACATAGTGAGCTCAGGGCCAGCCTGGACTACAAAGTGAGACCCTGTCTCAAAAAATAATAATAATATAATAATTGTAAATTACTGATTGGTTCCTATTAATTTTGTGCTTGAAAGATGGATTCCCCGTCATCTTTAGAATAAAATTTAAGGGGCCAGGGATTTAGCTGAGTGGTTCTGGTGTCTGCCTGGCAAGTGTAAGGTCCTGAGTTTGATCCCTGGTGCCACATACCACAGAGCTAGGTGTGGTGGCTCATGCCTATAATCCCAGCACTCAGGAGGCAGAGGCAGGAGGATTGCTGTGAGTTCCAGGCTAACCTGGGCTACATAGTGAGTTCAGGGCTAGCCTGAACTACAAATTGAGACCCTGTCTCAGGAAAAAGCCAACA
Organism: Thryonomys swinderianus; assembly: GCA_004025085.1. Taxonomy (NCBI): domain Eukaryota; kingdom Metazoa; phylum Chordata; class Mammalia; order Rodentia; family Thryonomyidae; genus Thryonomys; species Thryonomys swinderianus. The sequence continues at coordinate 5,921 of PVIC010028443.1, forward strand.
ATAATAATAATAATAATTTAATTAAATTTCCCTGAAGTATTCTCCATAAGTTTGCTGTAGCCTATTTTGCTGGATATGTCTTTGCCTACAAAAAGACCCCTTACTTCCATAGCAATAATGATCCTGAACTATGTGAGATCTCTCAAAAGTCTATTGTTTTTCATTTTTGCCTATTTTAGTGTGTTCATTGAGCTTTCTGTTCTTGGAACATCCATTTTGCATCTTTATAATTCATCTTTGAGGACGATGAGGTTTATCTATCGCCTGTAATGAATTCTGTTCCTATAACACTTCTTTTTAAGTGGAATTACCTAATCCTTCTGATTAGTCCCTTCTCTGAATTTTTATCATAGTCTTTGAACCTATTTTGTTATTTATTTCTTTACAAGTTTGTTTTTGTGGTGATAAGTATACTGAGAGAACAAAGAGCTATTCCTATTTGTCTTGGAATTCCTAGCACGGTCCCTGGTATGTGATCTGCCTCTGCCCTAAGTCTTTTTTTTTTTTTTTTAAGACAGGGTTTTGCTTTTTAGTTAGGCTGGCCCTGAGCTCACTATGTAGCCCAGGCAAGCCTCACACTTAGCAATCCTCCTGCCTCTGCTTCCCGAGTGCTGGGATTACAGCCATAAGGCACCATGCCCAGCTCTGCCCTGAGTCTTAGAAGTGCAGTAAGTTACACACATTTTACTGACCAGATTGCCTTCCTTAAATTTTAAGAAGGTGATGCACATTTAGCTTTATGTGCTTCCTTTTTTTTTTTTTTTTTTTTTTTTTGAGACAGGGTCCCGCTCTGTAGTTCAGGCTGGCTCTGAGCTCACTATGTAGCCCAGGCAAGCTTCAAACTCAGCAATCCTCCTGTCTCTGTCTCCCAAGTGCTGGGATTACAGGCGTGAGCCACCATGCCCAACATTGTGGTATGTGGTATTGATTGCTGGTGGGTGTGAGTCTCCACGCCCAGCATTGTATGTGGTTACTGGGGATCGAACTCAGGACCTTGCACTTGCCAGGCAGGCACTGGAACCACTGAGCTAACCTTCCGGCCCCCAGTGCTTCCTTATTTTGTGGCATATCTTGTAGAATGGTGGAAACTTGAGCATTTTATTATGTTTATTTAAAAACTTCAATCCAGACTGGGAATTTAGTTCAAGTGGTACTACGCATGCCTTGAAAGCACACGGCCCCAAGTTCAATCCCTGGTTCTGCAAAAAAAATCCCTCTTTGTATCAAAGGAAATAGAGTAAGAGAGTCTAAAATTAACATCATCCCTAATGGTTTCACAATTCAACATCTTCTATTTGTTAATTATAATTTTGAATGCAGAGTTAAATTAGAGCTAATTTACAATTATTTGATGAGTTCCATGGTGTTGGCTACCTTGTGAAAAATGCGAAATGATCAGCTTTCTGTATCAACCATTCATGTCCATTTTTTCCTAGCCTTCTTTGAATCCAGAAGCTGGCAAACAAAATCAGCCATACAGACCTATTGGGACCCCTTCTGGAGTGTGGGGTACGTAGATTTTGCCATTTTAAAGACACAACTTTTATTTTTCTATTAGGAAGAGGAGCAAAAATTCTTGATCATTGTTCTTTATTTGTTTATGTCTCTTCTTATCTCATTCACCCATGGTACCTGATAATAGTTCTTCAGTAACTTTGTGTTCACAGGGATAGCAGATCACTTTGCCCCACAGAACACCATTGACTTATAATTATATTAGTGAGGTTAGAATACAGACAGTTGGAAGTTTTTCTGATTTTGGATGTAGATTTTTAAGTAAAAAAAGTAGTTTGTAGGGCCGGAGGGTTAGCTCAGTGGTTCCGGCACCTGCCTCGCAAGCGTAAGGACCTGAGTTCGATCCCCGGTTACCACATACAATGCTGGGCGTGGTGGCTCACGCCTGTAATCCCAGCACTCAGGAGGCAGAGACAGGAGGATTGCTGAGTTCGCGGCGGCTTGCCTGGGCACCATAGTGAGCTCAGGGCCAGCCTGAACTACAAAGCAAGACCCTGTCTCCAAAAAACAAAAAAAAAAAAGTAGTTTGTAGAATGATTTTTGAATTAACTCCTATTTCACTTATGACATTTACATATTTTATAGGTTACATATTTTTCAGTTAGTGTGTTTTATGTGTTGTGATTGTTTCCTAATATATGGAAACATACATAGCATCCTTCATGTTACTAAACACAGTTCAGAGAAGTTCTTTGAAGATGGGGTTATATTCAATGGAAAGCACAAGGGCCTGGGTTAGACACAGAAGAGAAGGAGGTTGGAATGTTATATAATCACTTTTTTTTTTTTTTTTGAATCAGGGTCTCACTTTGTAGTTCAGGCTGGCTCTGAGCTCACTATATAGCCTAGGCAAGCTTCGAACTCAGCAATCCTCCTGTCTCTGCCTCCTGAATGCTGGGATTACAGGCGTGAGCCACCACGCCCGGCACTGTGGTATATAGTATTGATTGCTGGTGGGTGTGAGTCTCCAATCCCAGCATTGTATTTGGTTTCCAAGGATCAAACTCAGGACCTTGGGCTTGCGAGGCAGGCGCCAGAACCATTGAGCCAATCCTCCAGCCCTATAATATGACATTTATAACTATATATTTTTTCAACCAGGTTCCAGTTGTTAGATTTTTTGTTTTTTATGGCAGCTACAAATTATGCCTATTGTATAGGGCAAGGAGGAAACATAAGTGCATATGTTTATATGTATTTGTTAGGAATAATAAAACTTGTAAATCATTCACAGATAAATCTGTTTCAAACCAAACCTGATCTGTGACATATGAATCCTAGGTATTTACAAGTTGAACTCTCCTGTTCCCTTCATGAATGTTTAGTAGCCAGGCATTGGAAAGGCTTTAGCATCCTGCGTTTGAATCCAGTGCTGTTGGATTAAGGTGGTTGTTACACCTTCTCCTCTTTGTTAGTGATATATTTTTGTTTATCAGAGTCAAAAGCAGACTCCTTTCCCCAGTTCATTTCTCTCCATTCCCTTGGTGACAGACAGTTTCGTCCATGTCTGCGAGAACAAACTATACATTATTCAGGTTGTGCCCCTAAAGTACTAAAATCTTTGTGTTTTTTGGTTAGTTTGTGAATTTAGTAACAAGTACTACCTATGCAACCTCTTTTCCTTGAGTTCCCAAGTTATGTCACTTTTCAGAGTGACTGCTAAGTACACACAGGAAATGTTTGTTCCTTAGTATCAACTCTCGGATATTTTGTTGAAGATGTGACCTATCTACACACTGTGCTTTGTTACACTCAACAGGTTTAACATTCTTTTGTGTTTCCATTATCATAGAAAACCCACCTAGTGCCAAGCAACCCTCCAAGATGCTAGTAATCAAAAAAGTTTCCAAAGAGGATCCTGCTGCTGCCTTCTCTGCTGCATTCACCTCACCAGGATCTCACCATGCAAATGGAAATAAATCATCAACCATGGTTCCAAGTGTCTATAAGAACCTGGTTCCTAAGCCTGCACCACCTCCTTCCAAGGTACAGTTTGGATTCAAGGTGGGAAAATTATACAACAGAAGTTTGTGAATAGATCAGAAAACATTTATTAAAATTTTTCTTCCTATCAAATCATTTACGAAATGTTCAGTATTGTACACCATCTGCAGACTGCAGCTGTCATCTAGATTGACTTTATGTTCTAAACCTGTTCTTCTAATTTGCTCTTCTGTTAACATTTCCATAAATGTACCTGTGATCGCAGCTTAATATCCTCACTGATTCTGTCCTAGTCCTCTTACCTTCCTAACTCATCGACCTCAGCCAATCAATTAATTACAGTTTCTCTCAGTCATCTCCTCTGTTCTGTTCTTGTTATCTAACACTATTCTATACTTCCCTGTTTTCTCATCTCAGGTTCATCCTCAGCAAAACTTCCAGAATGATCATCCTAAAACAATTAAATACAGCCAGGTGTTGTAGGACATACCCTTTTTTTTTTTTTTTTTTTTTGAGACAGGGTCTCGCTTTGTACTTCAGGCTGGCCCTGAGCTCACTGTGTAGCCCAGGCAAGCCTCGAACTCAGCAATCCTCCTGTCTCTGCCTCCCGAGTGCTGGGATTACAGGCGTGAGCCACCATGCCTGGCTAGGACACACCTTTTGTTTTAGCTACATAGGAAGCTGGGTCAGGAGAACTCCTGAGCCCAGGAGTTTAAGCACAGCTTGGGCAACATAGTGATAATTCATTTCCAGATATAAAAACTGAATACATCACATCCTTTCCTAAATCTCTGCAGTGGTGCTAAACCATATAAACCAGAAAGGGCTGAAGATAGACCTAAGTGTGAATTGTGAATTCAGACCCTGGGTGTCATCCTCAGTGCTACAGTATAAATAACTTTCATAAGTGTTACTTCATTTGAGAATCTGCAACAATTGTTAGATTACAGAAATGATAAAAATGAGTAAGACAATGCTCAAAATCAGATAGATTTAAAAGTGACAAGAATAAAAGTCATGAAACAATTTAATATCACTTCATCCTGTTGTGAATCAAGGATAGAATACATATCAAAATCTAATGGAAAGGTGGTTGTTAATTGTCCTTTTTTATTTATTTTTTATTTAATTAATTAATTAATTTTTTTTTTGAGACAGTCTCGCTTTGTAGTTCAGGCTGGCCCTCAGCTCACTGTGTAGCCCAGGCAAGCCTGGAACTCAGCAATCCCCCTGTCTTTGCCTCCCAAGTGCTGGGATTACAGATGTGAGCCACCACGCCCAGCACTGTGGTATGTGGTATTAATTGCTGGTGGGCATGAGTCTCCACGTCCAGCATTGTATGTGGTTACCGGCGATTGAACTCAGGACCTTGCACTTGGGAGGCAGGCACTGGAACTGCTGAGCCAACCCTCTGGCCCCTAATTGTCCTTTTAAAAGAAGTGAAGTCTGAGCCAGAGGGTGTGGTGCCTCACGCCTGTAATCCCAGCACTCGGGAGGCAGAGACAGGAGGATTGCTGAGTTCGAGGCTTGCCTGGGCTACATAGTGAGCTCAGAGCCAGCCTGAACTACAAAGCGAGACCCTGTCTCAAAAAAAACTTTTTTTTCACCCAAAAAACTGGGGGATAAAGATGCCATTTTCAGGTAAAAATAAATGATTCAGTATGCCTGTTATGTAGGAAGTAGTAAAAGAAGACTTCATGGAAGCTTTTATAAAAGCTCAGGAGAGAGGTTTTGGCCAGAGATACAGTTTTACATATTACATATTTACATAATTTTAACAGTTTAAAATGTTTGAGTGGACACACATTAGTTTTTCTAATGAAGTTCACCGAAGAAAGGGTAACAGAAGAATATTTGATCCTAGAATACTGGAAGATGGCTACATCCATTGTAAAGGTTGAAAGGAATTCAGGAAGTAAGTGGAAAGAAGCTAGAGAATGAAGCATCAAGGACTTAAAAAGTGGAAAAAGACAGGTTCAGAATTTTGGTAACGAAAACAATCTCCTTCTTCAAAGAAGACAGCATTTAAAAAGAGCTAGAAATATAGCCCAGTATAAAGGTCCTGATGGTTCAAGCCCTAACACTCTTGAAACAAACCTAAGGTTGATATGAAGTTCACATTAGTATTTTTACATACATAATTAGGTTATGCAAAGGGAAGTAGGAAACTGATCATGGTGTTGCGTGCCTGTAATCCCAGTACTCTAGAATTTAAGCCAGGAGGATCACTGCAAGTTGAAGGCCAGCCTGTCTCAGAAAAAGAAAAAAAATAGAGGAATAAAGGCATGATGATTTTCTTCTGGGCAGTTCAGTATAGCATGGCTTTTACTGAATATTAAAGTTAGAATAGTACTGAGCAGAAATTTTAGGGATTCTGTGTAAAGCTGTCTACTTTGAAAACTAGCTCAATAGAGAAGGTTCTTGAAGGCAGGTTGTAATCCCAACTTCATAAGGGGTTGCGGCAGGAGAATTATAAGTTTAAGGGCCCCTGGCCAACATACAAAGAATCTGTCTTAAAACCTTTAGCCAGGGAGTTAGCTCAAGTGGTAACACACCTACCTTGGAAGCACAAAGGCCCATGTTCAATCCCCAGTACCACCAAAAAATCTTCAGAAAGGACCAGGAGCCAGGGATTTAGCTCAGTGCTTCCAGCACCTGAGCTTGCAAGTACAAGTGACATGTCCAGTCCCCAGTAGAAAAAAAAGGATTGGTAATGTAAGTCAGTGCTAGAGTGCTTGCTTAGTGTATGCAGGTCCTTGGATTCAATCCCTGCTACCAGAAAAAAGGAAGTTTTTGGACTATAATCATATTAGCTGCTCGTAGGCTAACTGAACTAAAACACTTTCTGAGAAATACCCATTAACATCCCATGAGTCTTCTGTTTCCTATCTCCTTTTTTCCTAAAAATACCTAGTCTTAGAATGAAATTACAGAAGTACTTTGAAGCAGGTAATTTGTAGGAACTTAGGCTTCCATACATGTCACTCTATGATTTTATAGCTGAACTACTTGTATGCTTGCTTTAACTGATTTGTTTTACTCCCATGTAGCCCAATGCATGGAAAGCAAACAGAATGGAACACAAATCAGGATCCCTTTCCTCTAGCCGGGAGTCTGCTTTTACCAGTCCAATGTCTGTTACCAAACCAGTGATACTGGCTAGTGGTGCAGTGCTAAGCTCTCCCAAAGAGGTAGGATTCCGGTTTCTAAGGTTGCCCTCTCCTGTATCCTTAGATTAAGATATGCAGTGTGAGAGTAGGTAGAGAGCCATTTCTTTTGTAAGTATGGTCAATGAAGAGTTTTTTTACTAATGTCTCCCATTAGGCTCCAAAAGTGGGTAGTAGCTAGGTGGAAATTAATGCTCTGTTAGACCAAGATTGTGTCAGACTGGTAGTCTGCTGGTTGCTGTAGAAAGAACAAAAGGGTACTGCTATATATAAGCCCACAAGTCTTAACTGTAGAAACCATGCAGAATTACTGTTAAATAAAAGAGCTGCTTTTGGGGGGGGGGTAAAAGACCATGATATATAGGGTATCAGGTTCTTTAAATCAGGGCCATGTGAAAATAACTCAGAATCCCAGTTCATGCTCTTTGCTGCCTTGGAGCAACCTCTTTGTGCTGTTTGCCCAGAGCCCCTCCAGCACTACCCCTCCAGTTGAGATCACCTCCTCTCGTCTGACCAAGTTGACCCGCCGAACGACTGACAGGAAGAGTGAGTTCCTGAAGACACTGAAGGATGACCGAAATGAAGACTTCCCTGAGAACAGAGACTGTGACAAGCTGGAGGATGTAAGACCATAGGGTGTCTTTTTCTGTTGTATGTGTGCATTTTTCTTCTTAAGAGGAAGAAATGGCAAGGTCTTAAATTATATATTGTATGTAGGATTACCAGGCTCCTAGAGCCTATGGTAAAGTGAGTTTAATCCATTGTTCTTTTTGTTTGTTTGTTTGTTTGAGACAGGTTCTCACTTTTGTAGTTCAGGCTGGCCCTGAGCTCACTATGTGCACAGGCAAGCCTCAAACTCAGCAATCCTCCTGTTTCTGCCTCCTGAGTGCTGGGATTAGAGGCGTGCACCACCAGGCCCGGCACTGTGGTATGTGGTATTGATGGCTGGTGGGTGTGAGTCACCACGCCCAACATTGTATGTGGTTACCAGGATCGAACTCAGGGCCTTGTGCTTGCAAGGCAGGCGCCGGAACCACTGAGCTAAATCTCCAGCCCCATTGTTCTTTTTTTTTAATAAATTGAATTTATTAGAAAAGTTTAGGAATACATTATGATCACACTCCTCATTGGGAATTTGTACCCGTACATGACATATTTTGATGGTAATTTTTACCTATTTCCCTGCCCTCCCTGCAACCCCCTACTTCCCTAGAAACATTAGACTTTGTTTTCATTTTTTCCTTTTTACCATCAAATTTTTTTCTTTGTCTTCTCCTTCCCACATCCTGTTACCATTCACATTTTTTTTTTTTTGCTTGAAACAGAGCCTCACTTTTGTAGTTCAGGCTGGCCCTGAGCTCACTGTGTTGCCCAGGCAAGCTTTGAACTCACAGCAATTCTCCTGACTCTGCCTCTGGAGTGCTGGGATTACAGGCATGAGCCACCACACCCAGCACTGTGGAATGTGGTACTGGGGATTGAACTCAAGACCTTGGTCTTGCATGGCAGATTCCGGAACCACTGAGCTAAATCCCTGGCCTACCATTTCCTTTCGAGCATTTTCTTCCTATTTCACAATACCTATCATACATTTGGACGTCACTTACACCTTAAGTTGCTCACACTAGAGAAACAATATGTTCTTACACATCTTTGTCCTATTATTTCACTTGTAAGTATGTCCTAAATATGCATCCATTTAACTGTAAATGTCTATAATTTATCATTCTTTATGAGTTAGTGATTCTTTTTTTTTTTTTTTTTTTTGAGACAGGCTCTTGCTTTGTAGTTCAGGCTGGCCCTGAGCTCACTATGTAGCCCAGGCAAGCCTCAAACTCAGCAATCCTCCTGTCTCTATCTCTCGAGTGGTGGGATTACAGGCGTGAGCCACCATGCCCCCCACTTTGGTATGTGGTATTGATGCCTGGTGGCCGTGAGTCTCCACACCCAGCATTGTATATGGTTACTGGGATTCAACTCAGCACCTTGCGCTTGCGAGGCAGGCACCGGAACCACTGAGCTAACCCTCCAGCCCCCAAGTTAGTAATATTTTTAAAAACCACATCTTCTTTATCCAGTCTCTGGTTGATGGCTATTTGGGTTGTTTCCAAGATCTGTTACAAACTGAGATGCTGTAAACATAGGTATACATATGTCACTGTGGTGTGATGCTTTTCATTCTTTCGTAAATATACCCATTAGGGAAATAGCAGGGTCAGGGGCTGGTGATTTAGCTCAAGTGGTACCGCACCAACATTGGAAATACCACAGTCAAATAGGACCTCTAATCCTAGTTTTTTTGAGGAAGTTCCACACTAATTTCCACGGTGGTTTCATCACTGCATCCCCACCAACAGTGGAGAAAGTTTCCTTTTTCTCCACATCCCTGCCAGTATTTGTTATTGGTTGATTTCTTGATACCAGCCATTGTTTCTGGAGTAAGATGGAATCTCATCTTAATAAAAAGCTTCTGCATAGCAAGGGAAACCACCAACAGAGCAAAAAGACTACCTAAAATGTGAAAAAAATTTTTACTAGCTGTTCCTCAGACAAAGTTCTACTATCTGGAAAATATAAAGAACTTTTAAAAACTCAGACCCTCCCCACCAAATTTAAAAATCCAATTCAAAAGTGGGCATGCAAGAAGACATTTTTAGATGAAGAAGTAAAAACATCAAAGAAACATGATCCATTGTTCTTCAGGATTTAGAGTTTGTTTGAATGACCTTTCAGCTCACCTGCTACTGAGAGGCATCTTAATTCCTTCCAAGTTTCAATAATTATAATTAAGCTGCTATAGTTATCTCCATGCACATTTTTTGTAAGCATTAGTTAGTTGTAAGCAGCTTTAGGTAAATATCGAAGAGTATGATGGTTGGGTCTTAAAAGTAAGGGAACATTGGGCCGGAGGGTTAGCTCAGTGGTTCCGGCGCCTGCCTCGCAAGCGCAAGGACCTGAGTTCGATCCCCGGTAACCACATATAATGCTGGGCGTGTCCAACAATCAACACCGCATACCATAATGCCGGACGTGGTGGCTCACGTCTGTAATCCCAGCACTCGGGAGGCAGAGACAGGAGGATTGCTGAGTTCGCGGCGGCTTGCCTGGGCACCATAGTGAGCTCAGGGCCAGCCTGAACTACAAAGCGAGACCCTGTCTCAAAAAGCAAAAAAAAAAAAAAAGTAAGGGAACATTTAGGTTTGTGGAAACTACCAAAGTGTCTTCCACAGAGGTTGTACCATTTGGCCATGTCTTTATGGTTTAAGTCTTTAGCCCATTTTTAAATCAAGTTATTTCTTTGTTGTGTATTAAGAGGTTTTTATGTATATCTTGGATAATAGTCTTTTCATCAAATGGACTTTTTATTCTGTTTTGGTGTTTTGCACCATACTAGGGGTTGAACTCAGAGCCTTTGCTGAGCTAGATCTCCAGATCTTTCTATTTATTTGAGACAGGGTTTCATTAAGTTGCCCAAACCAGGTTCAAACTTGACAACTCTCCATGCCTTAACCTCCTAGAGAGCTAGGATTACAGACATTGGTCTATTCATGACATCAGATGTGTCTTTTATAAATACTTTTCCCGGGCCGGAGGGTTAGCTCAGTGGTTCCGGCGCCTGCCTCACAAGCGCAAGGAACTGAGTTTGATCCCCGGTTACCACATACAATGCTGGGCGTGGAGACACGCCCACCAACAATCAACGCCGCATACCACAATGCCAGACGTGGTGGCTCACGCCTGTCATCCCAGCACTTGGGAGGCAGAGACAAGAGGATTGCTGAGTTCGCGGCGGCTTGACTGGCACCATAGTGAGCTCAGGGCCAGCCTGAACTACAAAGCAAGACCCTGTCTCCAAAAAGCAAAAAAATAATTAATAAATAAATAAATACATACATACATACTTTTCCCTGTCTGTGGCTTTTCATTCTCTGACATTGTTTACAGAGCAGAAAATTTTTAGTTTTGCCTGCTGTGATGGCACATACCTGTAATCCCAGCATTCAGGAGGCTATGGCAGAATGATTGCTGTGAATTCCAAGCCAGCGTCAACTACATTGTGAGACTGTTTCTCAAAGAAAAAAAAGCGGCCACAGATTTAGCTTAGCATAACTGCCACCTCCCTTGTAAGCACAAGGTCATGAGTTTGATCACCAGTACTACCCAAAAAAAGGAAAAAGTTTATTTTTACCAAGGTTGTTATCAATTGCCATTTCTATGGGTCATGACTTTTGTATCTAAAAGTGTCATTGCTATACCCAAAATGATTTCTTTTCTCCGGCTTTCTTGTAGTTTTTATTTTTTTTAATTACTAGTATTTTTTTTTAATTCTGAGACAGGATCTCTCCAAGTTGCCCAAGCTGAAACTTGAGATCCTTCTGCCCTAGCATCATGGTCCCATATCTCCAAACCTCCCCACCACACACCCCCGCCTTGGTACTGGGGATCAAACTTAGGACATTGAGGTTGCTAAGCAGGCACAGTACTACTAAGACACATCCCCAGCCCTTTTTAGTAAATCTTGAGAACAGAATACTAAGTCCTCCAGTTTTTTTCTCCTTTAATTTTACATTAGTTGTTCTGTGTGTTTTGCCTTTCCATATAAATTTCAGAAACAGTTTTTGGTATAGCAGGTCCCTTTTTCTAAATGGAAAAACCTGTGAGCCAAGGTTTCTCTTCTGGAAAGCACTTGTTAGCTTCTGATTCCTTGCCTTTTGTTTTGTTTTGTTTTGTTTTTTGTGAGACAGGGTCTCGCTTTGTAGCTCAGGCTGGCCCTGTGCTCACTTTGTAGCCCAGGCAAGCCGCGCGAACTCGGCAATCCTCCTGTCTCTGCCTCCCGAGTGCTGGGATTACAGGTGTGAGCCACCACGTCCGGCATTGTGGTATGTGGTATTGATTGCTGGTGGGCGTGAGTCACCACGCCCAGCATTCTATGTGGTTACCGGGATCGAACTCAGGACCTTGCGCTTGCAAGGCAGGCACTGGAACCACTGAGCTAAATCTCCAGCCCTCCTTGCCCTTTTTTTGAGACAAGGTCTCACTTTGCAGTTCAGGCTGGCCCTGAGCTCCACTGTGTAGCCCAGCCAAGCCTCGAACTCTGCAATCCTCCTGCCTCTGCCTCCCGAGTGCTAGGATTACATGCATAAGCCACCATGCCCAGCATTGTGGTATGTGGTACTGATTGCTGGTGGACACCCACACCGGATATTGTAGGTTGTTACCAAGGCTCAAATCAGAGACTTTGTACTTGGTAGGCAGGCAGTGGAACCTCTGAGCTAAATCTCCAGCCCCTGATTCCTTGGTTTTGTAGGTTGTTTATCTCTGCAGAAAATATGACTAACCAAGTTTGTCCTTTTTATTATTATAGTTGGAGGATAACAGCACACCTGAACCAAAGGAAAATGGGGAAGAAGGCTGTCTTCAGAATGGTGTCTCTCTCCCAGTTGTAGAAGAAGGGGAGGTCCTTTCACATTCTCTGGAAGCAGAGCATAGGTGAGGAGGTCACAAGGAATACTGTGTAAGACCTATATAAGGGCCTTAAGCACATTTAGGACATCTCAGAGTCTGACTCAGAGGGTGATGTTTCCGCAGGCATCATAGCTTTCACTGTGTAGACCCCAGCTTCCCTTCCTGTCCTCTGGACATTGTCTTACAGATTAGGCCAGCTTTCTTATAATCCCCCCCACAAAGTTTTCAGGTAGTTTCAGACTCAGTTCATGGCTCTGAAAGTCAGGAAATAGCAGGGAACTGCTTCCTGGGGCATTTGTGCTGGCTCAAGTGAGTGGTTACCATAAAAATCCCTTAAATAAGGGCTGGAGATATACCTCAGTGGTTCTGGTGCCTGCCTAGCAAGCACAAGGTCCCTGGTTTATCCCCAGTAACCACATAGAAGAATGCTGGGCGTGGTGACTCACGCCCACCAGCAATCATTACCATATACCACAGTGCCCTGCATGGTGGCTTAGGCTTGTAATGTTGGTATTTGGGAGGCAGAGACAGGAGGATTGCTGAGTTTGAGGCTTGCCTGGGCTACATAATGAGCTCAGGCTCAGCCTGAGCTGCAAAGCAAGACACTCTCAAAAAAAAAATTCCCTTAAATGAGCCATAGGAAGCCTCATTTGTTGGACCTGATATTCAGATGAAGACCTTGAGCACACAGAGAAGCCTTCTTTCTGGGCAACTGGATAGTGACTGCCAAATGTGACAGTACCTTCCTGAAAGGGATTTGTAAGGTTATAGGAGAAACCACAGTGCTATAAAATTGAAAGAAAACTTGGGTATATGCTTGATCATAGGGAATGGAAGTGAAATTTTTCTATTTTGATGAGACAGTGTGGTTTGGTTTTTCTTTATACTATCATGTCTTCTGCTTTACTTGCTCTTTAAATAACTCTTTCTCTCAATATAGAGATCTCCCATTTAAATATGAGCACCTTTGTTGTCCCACAGTGGGGTGTTGGGGTGGGGTTGGTTTCCTTCTGTAACACTTATTGTTCTGGACATAAAAGTTTTTTTGGAAAGTGGTGAGCTTCCCACATAGACTTCCTGGTGTCAAATTTTCTTTGCCTGTTCTGTCTCCACCAGGTTATTGAAAGCAATGGGATGGCAGGAATATCCTGAAAATGATGAGAACTGCCTTCCACTCACAGAGGATGAACTCAAAGAATTCCACATGAAGACAGAGCAGGTATGTTGTAAACCTTCCTTGAAGACAGTTTAACCATTAGGAGAGAAAGGAGTCTGGGCAGTCCTTTCCTTTAGGAAGCCCTAAGTTTAAAGTGAGAAAAAGACCTTCAAAAAGAAAATAGAACTTAAATTACTGTAATACAATATAAAGGGGCACTGAGCTGTGGTTGGATAACAAAGGATTAGTAGATAACAAACCAACCCAGTAACTAACAAGACTACAGGAAGTAAAATGTTCATCCTCACAGCTCTCAACCCCCTCCTTATCAAAACACAAGACTGACCCCCAAAGTCAGTTCCCAGTCTTTGGGGGGTTTGGTTTTTTGGGTTGGTTGGTTGGTTGTTTTTTGAGATAGGGTCTGTCTGTTCAGATTGGCCTTGAACTCATTATGTAACCTGGATGCTCTTAAATTCTTGAAGATTCCTTACTTCATCCTACTGAGTGCTTGCATTATGCGATCTTAGTATTTCTCTTAAAGATTGTTTTGTTTTGTTTTTTTAAAGCCTTTTCTTAGAGATAGATCTTCTCTGCTTCTGGCCCTATACTTCCTCTGTGCTTTTCTAGCCAGTGCACAGAAGCCAAAAGGCCCACCCAAAATTTTTTCAACAAATGCTTGAGTCAGGAGGGATGGCACATGGTTGTAATCACAGCTACTTGGGATGCTGAGGCATGAGAATTGCAAGTTTGAATCTAGCGTGGGCAACTTACCAAGACCTGTTCCAAAATACAAAGGCTTGGGGTGGTAGCTAAATGAGGCCTTGGATTCAGTTCTAGAACTGTACAAAAAAACATCTTGAGAGCCAGGATTTATTTAGCTCAGTGGTTCCCACATCTGCATTGCTAGTGCAATGCCAGTCATGGCTCAAATTGGCTTATGCCCGAAATCCCAGCAATCAGTACCACACATCACAATGCCAGGTGGGGTGGCTCACTCCTGTAATCACTTGCAAGGCAGAGGCAGGAGAACTGCTGTGAGTTTGAGGTTAGCCTGGACCACATAATGAATTCAGGGCCAGCCTGAACTACAAAGCGAGACCTTGTCTCAAAAAAAAATTTTTTTTGATTCTTTCTCTGAATAAAACAATGCCAGATCCTAGAGTTTCTAGCAGTGAACAAAACTAATGATGTTTCTGCAGAGCCCTCTGAGCTGACAGCTCTGGTGGCAGATATTTAAAATGTAACTGCTGGGGTGGTAGCTCACTCCTGTAATACCAGCACTTGGGAAACACCCACACAAGAGGGTCCCTGGGAGTTATAGGCCATCCTGAACTACAGAGTTAGACTCTGTCTCAGACAAACAAAAAAACTAAAGCATAATTGACTTTGGATTAAGGAACATTGTACAGGAAGGATAGCCTTAACACTCAAAATTCCACTTAAAACAGGGAATCTCCTATGAAATTGGATTGTGTACTTTAAAACAATCTTGCATGACTCATTTCAACATGAAAGCTTAAAGAAAGCAGCTGTTAAATATCCTAGAGGGCACCCTCCAGTATTCAGCTTCTAAACCAAGGCCTGGCCTTGCTCATTTCTATGTGTCATTGTACTCATTGATGAGTTTTCTTTTCTCTGTCCACAGCTGAGAAGAAATGGCTTTACAAAGAATGGCTTCTTACAGAGTCGCAGTTTGAGCCTCTTCTCCCCTTGGAGAAGCACTTGTAAAGCAGAGTTTGAGGATTCAGACACCGAAACAAGTAGCAGTGAGACATCAGATGACGATGCCTGGAAGTAGGCACAGAAATGTTCACAGTTTATCTGAACCAGTAACTCATCTTGTATGTTTTGGGAATATACAAAAGAAATTGTTTTCTTTTTCCTTTTCTTATGTTGAATACTTCATGCACAAGGGAAATAATCATATCCCAAAGAGAGAGCAGTTGCCTTGTTGAGCTTTTGTTGTTCTTTCCTGTTACCTGCTTAATAGAGATATTTGTGTGGTGGGAAAGAGTTTCAAAATACACATCCAGAACATACAGAGCGATGCACAGGCGGAAGCTGGCAGTGCAGAAATGGAGAGGAGCAGATGCTGGTCTCAGTAGCAGCTTCTGCTACCAGCCTGTGGGGCACTCACCCCTGTGCTCAAGCAATCATTGTCAATGACAAAGTGACTATTGAAGTTATAATTGTATTAAATTAATGCTAATAATTTGGATATTTTATTTTATTTTTGGCTGCTCGGGTAACTTTAGCCCTTAACCAAGCATATGTTTTTTGTTTTTGTTTTCCTTTTTTGGGTACAGCTGTAAAATATTTGGATATAGGAAATGTGTTATTCTTGCAGCCTTGATATTCAGGGTGGATTGTAAAATATAAATTTTTGTGAGATTTCAAAGATTAAGATTATTTTGATAACATTATTTACAGATTTAAAAAGATGTGGTTATCACAAGTCTGTTGAGGGGAAAAAACTACTGCATAAAATAACTAACTTGGAATAAATATTTTGCATCATTTTGGATTGTCCTGTGTAAGAAGTATGTTTTCCAGGACCGGGGATTTAGTTCAGTGATTCTGGTGTCTGCCTGCCAAGCCTAAGGTACTGAGTTCGATCCCCAATAACCATACACAATAATGCTGAGCGTGGTGGCTCACACCTGTAATCCCAGCACTCGGGTGACAGGTAGGAGGATTGTGAGTTCAAGGCTTGCCTGGGCTACATAGTGAGCTCAGGGCCAACCTGAACTACAAAGCGAGACCCTATTTCCAAAAAAAAAAACAGTATATTTTCCAGTGCACACCTATAATCCCAGTATGCTAACTGAGGCCAGTGTGAGCCACATGGTGAAGTCAAGACCAGCTGGAGCTACATAGCGAGATCTTATCTCACAAAAAGGAAAAAAAATTATATTTTCCCTTAAAATTAATGGATTCTATTTTAGGGGAAGTATTTTTACAAGTTTGGGGAAAATCTAGATTCAGACCTCCTAGCTCTCCTTCCAGCAGAGCTATACCCCCTACGCTGGGATGCTAGGGTTGGTGGCCAAGCACTTGACTTGTCAGCTGTGTCCTAAGCCCTAACAGATAACTTTTTGATGTAGAAAATCCTTTGCAGGGCCATGGGTGTAGCTCCGTGGTCATGCAGACCTGCCTGGCAAGCACAAGGTCCTGAGTTAGATCTTGATACTACGAAAAAGAATAGAAGAAAATCTTGTACATTAATCAGTAATATAGACAGAAACTTAATTTTCCTTCAGCCATTTTTTAGCACTTAATATATGTATTTCCAGGTGTTTTAAAGAAGATCTGTGCCTCAGTTTCCTACTTAATAAGAACTTTAAAGGGAAGACTTCAGACAGTGCAGGCTATATGGCCAGTGGAGGAAGCAGATTACTTATTTCTGTAATACCCAAGCCATTATTGCATGTTCTAAGCATGGGCCCAGGATTTAGCTCAGTGGTTTCAGTGTCTGCCTTGCATGTGCAATGTCCTGAATTCAGGCCCTGGTACAAAAAAAAAAAACCCACAAGAATTGGAAGGCTTGAGATGCTAGGAATAACCAGCCCAATAGAGGAGACAATAAAACGTTGTAATAGAATTGCCGGGTATGGTGGCTCATGCCTATAATCCAGCACTCAGGAGGCAGAAGCAGGAGGATTGCTGAATTTGAGCCTTGCCTGGGCTACATAGTGAGCTCAGGGCCAGCCTGAACTACAAAGCGAGACCCTGTCTCCAAACAAACAAAAAAGAATAAATGAAATCATAATCCTAGCAGTTGGTAGACTGACTGGAGGATTGTTGGGAGTTCAAGGGCAGCCTGAAGTATGTAGTGAGACCCAGTCTCAAAAAAATTAGTTTTAAAATATAAAAGAAAAGGGCCGGAGGGTTAGCTCAGTGGTTCCGGCGCCTGCCTTGCAAGCGCAAGGACCTGAGTTCGATCCCCGGTTACCACATATAATGCTGGGCGTGGTGGCTCAC
>PVIC010028444.1:0-23207 GCA_004025085.1 Thryonomys swinderianus
AAAATAAAATAAAAAATAAACTCTAGGGGGTGCCGGGCGTGGTGGCTCATGCCTGTAATCCCAGCACTTGGGAGGCAGAGGCAGGCAGATTGCTGAGTTTGAGGCTTGCCTGGACTACATAGTGAGCTCAGAGCCAGCCTGAACTACAAAGCAAGACCCTGCCTCAAAAAATAAATAAATAAATAAACTCTAGGGGAGGTCATAGATTTGGACTGAACATGTGAGCTGGGCCCCACAGACAAACCAGCGCAGAGCTCAGTCGCAGTCACTGGACTTGGTCTCTGAGCAGGGGGCCCTGTGCCCAGCAAAGGTCAAGCTGGCTGGAACAAACTGACTAAGCAGTAGCCAGAAAACAATAGCTGCTGTTTTCTCTGCCTCACTTCCCTTTTTCTGTAAGTGCTGCCTGATAGCATTAGCTAGAATTCTCTGAAGGTTTTCTGGTGCTAGGAGCTGCCTCATTCATGGATTATTTTTGTTTTGTTTTGTTTTGCTAAAAATGAACTCTACTTAATTTAATTTCCCGATGGTATTTCCCTTTTAACACTAATTATGGTAGGTATGTATAGACATAAATGACTGTTTAAGTGATGGTTTATTTATTGATGGGGAAAAAATCGTATCTTTGGAATTTATTAAAACAGCTCCAAATAATCTCTATCCAACAAAGAAAATATTTTATGTGAGTGTTAAGTTACTTCTATGGAAGGTGTTAGAGTAATTTTTATTTCCTTCTTTATTTTTCCCTGATGTGTGAATGCTTTATGAGCACAGAATATTTCCATGATAAACAACAAAGCTATTTCCAATATGGGAAAATATAGAGTTAAGAAGAAATAGAAAGTTTTAGATCTTTCCTTGTAAACAGATGTTGATAGGCAGGACGGACCAGGGCAAAAACCAAATAGCAAATCCTCAAGGAAAACAATGTCGGAATGTTTCATCAATTACTCAGATAATGAAATAAATATATTTGAAGAAGGCAAAGAAAACCCTTCTTAATCAAAGCCAGCACCATGGCCCTGTTCCCGGCTGGGCCTGCATCAACAGGGCTCTTCTCCTCACCAGCGTTCATCCCTGCGCAGGGCAGACCAGCCCAGCCTCTGCCTGGTCCTTGGATCCCGCCTGAGGCTATGGAGGGAATAACTCTAACGATCTTCTTACAGGCTGGTCTTGATAAAATGGTGTTTTGTATAGCTATGTTTTAATTTTTTAGTTTCCTACAGGTGCTTAATGAATCTCAATTGCATTTATGACTCAGATAAGCATGAAAAAATACAGAGGTATTGTATCAGATAGTAGATAGACTCAAATAGGGACCTATTTCAGCAAAAGAAGAACCTTCCTAAATACAGAAGGGTGAATGACATTTCTGACCCAAATTAAAATCTACTGGTGTGTGTGTGTGTCTGTGTGTATGAACTGTACCAGATACAGTCAGCTCTGCAGTCACTGTCTGTAGTCGTACAGTGTGGGGTGTGTGCCACACCCAGTAGGTATATTTCCTTACTGGCTGAGTCGTTATAGTTCACTTCTAGTGTGAACAGTCCTTCTGTTTCTGAATTAAATTATTAATTCCATAGTACAGCATTTGCTTTTCACTAATTATATCATACTTCCCATACTGAAATTCAATTCTTTGATTATAGGGCCAAGGGTTATATAAGCCAATTCTCTGGTAGCTAGAAGGGCACCTAGAAGAGCTGTTCTCCCAAGGAGTTGAATTTTTTTGAGACAGGGTTTTAATATGTCATTTAGGCTGACTTTGAACTCACTATATAGCCCAGACTGACCTCAGACTTGAAGCAGTCCATCTGCTTTAACCTCCTGAGTGCTGGGATGACAGGTGTGCACCACCACACCTGGCTATGGGCGGAGAGGTTCTCAGGTGACCGTGGGAGCATCGGAGGAAGCCAGCTGGTCTCTGCACACTGACATGCTGAAGTAAACATGGACCATGATGGGAAACTGTAAGAGGAGTTGCTACAAGTCACAGACAGCCTCTGCATAATTTAGGGTAGTACTCGTTACTAATTAATCACCTAATTTGCATGCCTTACTCTGTTCCCTGAAGGATTTTTGAGAATGTTCTCCCCCAACTTTTTTGGTAAACAAAGCAACCTCCTTCCCAATTGGAAGTTCTAGTCCCAACTGGAGTTTATAATGCTTGACACTTAAAAACTTCCTTTAAGTTTCTTCTCTATACTGATAGGTGGACATAAATAAAAATAGCACTAGGGCCAGAGATTTAGCTCAGTGGTTCCAGCGCGTGCCTCGCAAGTGCAAGATCCTGAGTTTGATCCCTGGTAACCACATAGAACAATGCTGGGAGTGATGACTCACACCCACCAGCAATCAGTACTACACACCACAGTGTTAGGTGAGGTGGCTCACGCCTATAATCCCAGCACTGGGGAGACAGAGGTAAGGGGATTGCTGTGAGTTTTGAGGCTTGCCTGGGCTCTATAGTGAACTCAGGGCTAGCCTGAACTATAAAGCAAGACCCTGTCTCAAAAAATATTTTGGCTTGGTAGTAAATAAATCTTTGAAAGTACAATGTTAAGATTACATTGTTAATTACTTGTTATTTCCTAAGACAATCTCTACATAAATTTAAATCAACTCTGCCCTCTGCTGTCTTCCCACAGTATTATGACACTTCTCACTGAAACTGCCTGTTAATACCCTGGATTACTTGAGAATGGTGGTTCTCAACTTGCCTACAGCTACATTAGCTTTTAAAAGTCCCTACTGCCTAAACTGTACCCACGCCAATGGAAGCAGAATCTCCAGGGCTGAGACCTAAGCATCAATTTTTAAAAGCCCTCCAGTTGGTCCCAGCTCACTCAAAGTTAAGCACTATTGTTGGGATGTCAGATCAATTAGACTACTGACTTTGTTTAATTTTCTTTTGTAGTCTGTGGCCCAGATTATACTATACTCACAGTTATGTCTGTATAAGCTTTGGAGATTTGAAGAAAAAGATGAGTAAGTATATCAGGACAGTCTATATTACTACTGGGAAAATGACATTTTAAAAAACCTCTCTTGGGCTGGAGGGTTAGCTCAGTGGTTCCAGCGCCTGCCTCGCAAGTGCAAGGCTCTGAATTCGATCCCTGAAACTACATACAATGCTGAGCATGGTGACTCGTGCCCACCAGCATCAATACCACACACCACAGTACCGGGCGTGGTGGCTCACGCCTGTAATCCCAACACTTGGGAGGCAGAGACAGGAGGATTGCTGAGTTCAAAACTTGCCTAGTCTACATAGTGAGCTCAGAGCCAACCCGAACTACAAAGCGAGACCCTGTCTCAAAAAAAAAAAAAAAAAAAAACCTCTCTAAAGGACCATGTTTTCCTTGGATCTAAAAATACTTTCTACTTATAGTGATGATACAAACAGTACCTACTTGAACTTCAGTTCATTCAGCCAGCAGTGTTGATGTCACAGCTCAGCCCAAATACACTGCTGAGCAAGCTCCGGGATTGCCAAGGAAATCGGACCAGAAGATGGTGGCAAATGAGGTAGTGTCTATTGTATTAAATAAAAGTTTCCTTTTTCTTGTGCTCGCTTCGGCTGCACATATACTAAAAAGTTTCCTTTTTCTTGACTGTTTAGACGCGTTGAAGAAGTTGATCATATGGAAAACCGCTGATGTGAAAGCCCAGGAAATCTGCTGGAATGGGAGTTGTACTAATTAGAACATTAACTACATTAAGTCACTAGGGAGAAGTGAGTGTCAAAAGGAAACAGAGAGAGACATAGAAAAATCATTAATAACCATCCAGGGAAAGGGGGCACTTTTGCAGAGAACCAACCAAAAAACAAGTTCTTGACAGTGAGCCCAAAGTTCACTTCCCATTCCCTTTTCCTGAAGTTCACCAGATAGAGCTGCTGGGTCTAGTTCAGAGATTAGCCCAGTTAGAAGAACAAGCCACAGACTCCTTCCAAAATAGTCATGGGCTTTTTTATTTGAGACAGGGTATTATTATGTTGCTTAGCATGATTTAGAACTCATAGACTTAAGCAATCCTCCTGCTTCGGCCTCCAGAGTAGCTGAGACTACCAACATGTGCCACAGTGCCAAGCTCTAATTGGGAAACTTTTTTTTTTTGTGGTACCAGGGATCAAACTTGGGCTCTTGTATGTTCAAGGTTGGCATGGTACTACTTGAGCTAAACCCCCAACCCTAATTAGAGAACTTTTTAAAAAAGTACTAAATGAGCCAGGAGTGGTGGATATACCACCCTGCACATGCCATAGCACTGGATACTCAGAGGGATCAGAGATGAGGACTCTCTTGTTCTCAGGCTGTATCCACTCCAGCAGCATGAGACAGAGTATACAAACAACTGTGATATGAAACATAATTTTCAAATATTTATTTTGGGTGAAACTTCAGACAAGATCACTGTTTCTTTTGAGAAAGAGTCTCACTGTGTATAGTTCAGTCTGGTCTCATACTCACTATGTAGCCCCAGGCTGCCTTGGTCTTGCAGTGATCCTCCTGTTTCAGCCTCCCAAGTGCTGGGATTACAGGCATGAGCCACTGAGCCTGGCTCACAAGATCATATTTACTTCTATTTTCTTAGGGAAATTTCACTTGGCTACTCCAAAGTAACCCCTTCTTTTTCATGCCTGTAAATCAGTTTAACATAAGAAAACTGTAGAAATTAGGACACAAAAGTAAACCGAAGCCATACTTAAAACCCAGGTGAGAAATCTGTATGTAATTCAGAGGACAATGGGCATCCATGGAAGGCTTTCAGGGGCACCCAGATAGGGTCAGCACAGTGCTTCCAGAGGGTGAGTCTGGCGGGCATGCGGGGTGCAGGATGCTGGAAAGGCAGCGACAGAGACAGGCCATTGCAGCCTTCCCAGGAGAAGCTTTTGGGGCCTGAACAAGGCTGGTGGCCAACAAAGCAGGATGTAAGATGCAGAGGTCTTTAGAACACACTAAAATGAAAACCAAGAAGCCAACAAACTCCTCAGTATTCATGTACTTCTCTTGGGCTGCCAGGGATCAATTGTAGGTGCTCACACATACCAGGCAGGCTCTCCACAGTGAGTTCTCAGTACCCCAGGCCTGTTTCCTCCTAAACTGCATCCCTGTCCCAACCACAGACACATGTGGTTCCTGCCTGTAGTAAGGGGCTGCAATCTGGGTATGGTGTCACAAGCCTTTAATTTCAGCACTCTGGGAGGCCGAGGCAGGAGGACTGCAAGTTCCAGCCCAGCCTAGGGAATTTAGCAATCTAGTGAGACCCTGTCTAAGAACAAAAACAGGCTGGGAACATAACTCATTGCAAAGTTCCTGTGTTTAATCCTAAGTACAGAAGAAGGGGGCTGGAGGACTCTAGCTATATGAAAGAGGTTGGGTTTATTTTAATCATCTGTTGATGAGTACCTGTTGAATCCTTTATCAATCCTTTTCCCATCTGTGTTTCCCTCCTTCCTTGCTGTAGAAAGCTTCTTGGAATATAAAGGTCCTGTGAAAAATTTGAAAACTTGGAATTTATTGTAATCAAATAAAGTATTATCTACAGTTCAACAGAGTATATCATATCCTCAAAAACAAAATCCTTAATCCTGGGTAGTTTTGGAAATTCCATCTCTTTTCTTTTCTTTCTTTTTTAAAGACCAGGTCTCACCATGTGGCCCAGGTTGGCCTCAAGTTCATGGCAATTCTACTGCTTCAGCCTCCAGAGTGCTGGGATAATAGGCATGTGCCACCATCCCCAGACTAATCTTACTTTTTTCTCCCTTCACTGACAAGTTTGTCACAAGATCACTCTTCATCATTTCCCTTTACCCATCACCTACTCAACTCTTAAAACTTTAAGACATAGAACCCACCTATACAACTACAACAAAATTGCAACCCCCACAGGCCACAGGGTCATCCTCATGGCTAAAACATGACTTTTCTCAGTCTCTGTCCTCTTTGACCTTGTTCTAGCCTTTGGTTTTGTAGATCACCTGTCCAGCTTTCTTCCTGTCAGTCCTCTAGATTCCACGCTGCTGTTTCCTTTCAGCCCTGCTTTCTGCTATCACTGCAAGTTGTATTCTTTCCTGCAATACAAAATATCACTGCAACCCAAGCAATCACCCTCGGCTCTCTGCCATCCTGTTCATGACATGAAGAGCACCTTCTCATTCAGGGTCCCGCAGAAAGCCACCCTTCACACCTCCAGCCAGACCTGCTGCATAGCTTTAACCTAACAGTTTCTGTAGACATTTCCAGAGATGTCTCTGTCTTACTGTGTAAGGAGCAGAGCTCATCGTTCCTGCTAAAGTTAACTCAACTTTCTCACAGTACTGATATCATCAGTTTATCAGTCATACAAGACTGAAATTTTGAGTAACTTTTTTTTTTTTTTCAGATGAGGGCTTGGTCTTGGATTCTGCAGTTATACTCTTACTTGCCTGGGCGGTAGGCTGAAAGGAGGCATGGCACAGTCAGGTGAGGTTCCCGAAGAAAAGAACCCACCCCGAGCAGAGATTAAAAGCAGGAACCAACTTTAATTCCCAGCATCAGGGTGGCTCAGTGCATGGGAGCTGGGGCTGCAGCTGTGGAAGAGCTGTGCGTCTTCATCATCTTTGCTGAGACACAGTCAGAGGAAGCAGCCGCACAACCTTGCACAGCCCTGAGGTACATACACAGTTGTCTGTGCTGATTCACTATTCTTATAACAGACTCCATCATGTACCTGCACTGAACAACAGACCTGTGTCCTCAAGTGCTCTCTGGTGTCCTCAGACGCCCTGGTTTTGACACATCTTATAGCAACTTCCACCACCACAGTTCCGAAATAAAACTCTGTCTCTGTCTCTCTCTCCCTCCGTTTCTCCATCTCTCCCTCCAGTGCTTGAGACTGAACCAGGGTCTTGTGCTTTCTAGGCATGAGCTACAGCCCCAGCCCAGAAAACCTGGGTTACACTTGACCAATTTCCATTTTGGCACAGTTGGCCCATAGGAACTCTCAGTCCCGCTTTTCAGCCTAAGTCTGCTCTTCGGCACCTCTCTGCCATCACTGTGCCGCATACTCACCAGTCTCCCATTTTAAAAACTACTTCTGCTTTGTTCCTTTCAATACATTGAACAGCTTACTTGTAAATATTAATCTTCCAAAAACATTTTGTTGTAGGTGTCATTTTTTTCCCTTAATCTCAATTAGATTTTTGTCATCTAAAGAATCAAACTTAAGTTTCCTTATGTGACATTTACTGTCCTCCACTGTCTAATCTGTGCTGATTTCTGGGGATTTTTTTTTTTTTGAGACAGGGTCTTGCTTTGTAGTACCCTGAGCTCACTATGTAGCCCAGGCAAGCCTTGAACTCAGCAATCCTCCCGCCTCTGCCTCCCAACTATTGGGATTACAGGCATGAGCCAGCATGCCCAGCTGATTTCTGTTCTTATTTTACACATGTTCTCATCTCCAGCGACAGTAATTTTCTAATGGCTCACCAAATATGTCCTGCCCTTGGAACTGACGCTTGTATGATCCAGAGTGTATTCATTCAGAGAGAACAGAACATTATCCGTCTGCAACCCCAAGTTTTGTCTTGGCTGGGCTTCATTCCCATGACTACTGGTATTGGGTTTTGTTTGTGTTTGTATTTGCAACCCTGGGTTGTTTTGTTGGGGGTTTGAGATTTTTTTTTTTTTTTGAGACAGGGTCTTGCTTTGTAGTTCAGGCTGGCTCTGAGCTCACTATGTAGCCTAGGCAAGTTTAAAACTCAGCAATCCTCCTGTCTCTGCCTCCCATGTGCTGGGATTACAGGCGTGAGCCGCCACACCCAGCATTGTGGTATGCAGCATTGATTGTTGGTGGGCGAGAGTCTCCACGCCCAGCATTGTATGTGGTTACCGGGGATCGAACTCAGGACCTTGCGCTTGCGAGGCAGGTGCCGGAACCTCAGTGAATTATTAATATCCAGGCTGGTCTCTAAATTTCAGTCTTCTTCAGTCTCCCAAAGTTCTGGGGTTATAGGTGTTCACTGTCATACCTGCCAGTATGTGTGTTCTTGATGTCTCCTTGTAGGCTTCTTCTGTGCCTAACTCTTCCTTCAAGGTGTGGCTCAAGCTCCACCAGCCTCACGAATTCTCCACCAACCACATTAGCCATTAATAACCACTCTCTCCTTCATTCCCAGATTATCAATCTGTATATGCAATGAGTGTGTAATGAATCACCCAAGTTGCAATGCTTGAGTGTGGAAGGGGGCACAGCTACTCTGGGCATGAACTCAGACTGCCCAGGACAAACTGGCAGTGACATAATAGTATTCGCTTGGCACTCATTGTGTCCTCTGGCAGGGTGTGTTTGTTAAAATATCTGCATCATGTAAATGTACACATCCTGTCTTATCAAGACAGTAACCTCCTATCTTCTCACCTGGCCAGTGTCTTACACTCATCATATACTAAAGTCTACTTGTCCATCATGATGATAACTTTAATATTTAGGAATGAAATATGGTCTGCAGTAAACTTTTTTTTCCTTTTGAGACAGGGTCTCACTTTGTAGTTCAGGCTGGCTCTAAGCTCACTATGTAGTCCAGGCAAGGCTCGAACTCAGCAATCCTCCTGTCTCTGCCTCCTGAGTGCTGTGATTACAGGCGTGAGCCACCACGCCTGGCACTGTGGTATGTGGTATTGATGGCTGGTGGGCGTGAGTCACCACGCCCAGCATTCTATGCGGTTACCGGGATCGAACTCAGGACCTTGCACTTGCGAGGCAGGTGCCAGAATCACTGAGCTAACCCTCCGGCCCTGCAGTAAACTTTTAAAAGCAGTAAATTCGCTACCAGATTATCACTTTAGTACGAAGTCAGAAAAACTCTGTGTCCTCAGAAACAAGTATTGATATGAAAATACCCTCCAGATTTTGTGAGGACTGGGTTGTGAGCACAAATACACGGTTCTGCCTGGGGCCTTGTTACTTAGAAATGTTCGCAGTCTCTATCTCAACAGCACCTTCTTTCCCAGCCCCAACCAGGGAGTTTATGTAAATTACATTGAAATAAAACTACATCTAAGCAAGTACTACTCTGGTTAATTAACCTGAAACTAAATTTTAGGAAGTTTTAGTTTGATTGATGTATTTTGCTTAATTTCCATCTGGCACCAATCTAGCGTGACAGTATCCCTACTGGCCTACTAGCAACCAAAGAGGAAAAGGAAAACCTAAGAAAAGAAAAGATGCCAGACCTGGTGGCTGACACCTGCAACCCCAGCACTCAGGAGTCTGAGGCAGGAGGATTGTTTCCAACGCAAAGGTCAGTCTGGGATACATAAAAATAGTAAGTTCACAGCCAGCTGAAAAACATAATGAGATTCTGTCTACCCCCACCCAGGAAAAGACAGCAGACAGTTGAGGATAGCTTAGGCTTTGAAAAGAAATGAAAACAGGGGTCTGGGGATTTAGCTCAAGTGGTACTGTGCCTATCTTGGAAGCACAAGGTCTGAGTTTGATTCCCAGTACCACATTTCTCAATGATAGGTATGGTGGCTCACCCCTGTAATCCCAGCACTTGGGAGGCAGAGGCAAGAGGATTGCTGTGAGTTTGAGGCTATTCTGGGCTACATAGTGAATTCGGGGCCAGCCTGAACTATAAAGCGAGACCCTGTCTCAAAAAGCTAAAAAAAAAACAAAACAAAAAACAAAACAAAAAAACCACAAACTGAAACATAAAAGGCATGTGGGAGACAGATAATTAGGACAGAATTGCTTCTCTGGAGAAAATACTTAACAGAACAATGATTCTAAAGGGCACCAGGGAAAATCAAAGAGTGGCGGGGCTGTGAGCCAATGGTGAAATGCTCCTGAAAGAAAAATAAACAGTTTAGGCCTATAAAAAACCTTCCTAACATGTAGGTGGCTGGGCATTGGTATCATCTGTTTTTTGTTGTTGTTGTTGTTTTGTTTTGTTTTTTTGAGACAGGGTCTCAGGCTGGCTCTAAGATCACTATGTAACCTAGGCAAGCTTTGAACTCAGCAATCCTCCTGTCTCTGCCTCCCGAGTGCTGGGATTACAGGCGTGAGCCACCACGCCCAGCACTGTGGTATGTGGTATTGATTGTTGGTGGGCGTGAGTCTCCATGCCCAGCATTGTATGTGGTTACTGGGGATTGAACTCAGGACCTTGCACTTGCAAGGCAGGCGCCAGAACCACTGAGCTAACCCTCCGGCCCTGGTATCATCCATTTTTACATGGGCTAATAATAAAAAGATGTTTGACTACTCCAAAATTTGATTGCCAGAGAGATTTCACGGCCTGACATTTTTGTTTCCATGGAGTAACCCTCATATTATCAGCTGTCTCAGGAAACACAATAATCTATTAATAGTTCCTCTAAATATTCTCCAGAATTTGGTAAAAAAGCTCATTGGAGAGATGACTCCCTAATGTTCTTACTTCTAGGAACTTTACAAATCTTCTTCCCAGTACTACAGACTGAACCTAGGGCCCTCACACTAAGCTACAATCTCAGCTTTTTAAAAAAAAAAATTTATTTTGAGTCAAGGTCTTCCTAAGTCATTATATTGCCTATGCTGGGATTGAATTTGCAGTTCTCCTCCTTCAGCCTTCCAAAGTGCTGGGATTGTAAACCTGGCTTCTAGGATCTTTTTAGACCCAGATCCCTCTGGGGTTACTGAACATAATGACCTCTTCGAGTTCCCACACCCTTCCTTGCTTTGAACCTAAATGAAGTCACTATCTGCACTGGAAAATTGAAGCTGTGTGAACAGGCAATTTCAGGAGGAAGCTCCCAATGATGTAACTAAATTCTGCTGGGCCACCTTGTAAGGATTCTACCACCTTTCAATATTGCCATACTGCGGCCTGAGCTTCCGGCTCATAAACTTTCTTTCTTTTGTGCAGGGGGTTAAACTAAGGGCCTTGCACATGCTCAACAAGCACTCTACTGAGCTACATCCCCAGCCCTACACATTACCTTCTTGGGCCCACACTCCAAACATATCCAAAGTTATACCATTATAGATCCAATGATCTATAAAAGAGAAACACAAAATAGTGTAAAGAACCAGCGGAAGTCAGGAAAGTGTTGCTAAACTTCCAGGAATGAGGTGACAAACTGAGCTCTCAGATCCCTCCTAGAGAGCAAGGAGGTGTTAAACCAATGATTTAGGACATATTGCTTTCCTCACCTTAGGCAGAGTCCTCCTTCTGGTGAATGATGAAATGTGACTTGGCAATAAATACTTGATTTATTGTAGAACAGGACATTGGATTCAAAAATTTTCAACCAAAATGTCTACTACAAAAAAAAATTCTTGTGGTTGTTTCTCTTCTGAAACATGAAAAGCTTTTGAAAGCAAGGGTGGAGAGTGAAGTGTAAATGTGACAGGTGGGCTGGCAATGCTTTTGGCTGCAGAATTTGGCATATGGCAGTGAGTATGTGAGACTGTGTTCAGCTTTTGCAACCAATCAAAAAATCTCCTCTGGGAATAGAGGAGGCTCTCGCTTCAACCCATTCTTGTCCTCATTGCTGGTCGCCTTTTGCTGTTGCTGTGTCTTTTGCAGTGTGCCTCTATATTCTTTAATGCATTTAAGTGGTAAGAATCATTTTGGATTAAATAGGTATCCAGTAAAGAGACTTTTACACACAGAATAGACTTGTGCCCCATTTTAGGCAAAAACTGGGTTTTCCTCCATGAGATTTCCAGGAACACTGCTATGCTTTGTGAAAGACATGTAGTACTCATCTGTGATGCGGAGAGTTTGTCAGCTTCACGGGGCTGTTCCTCTCCTGTGTCCTGTTGAGCAACTGGAGGGTGAGGCTGCTGCTCTCACCCGCCTGCCTCATGGTGTCATGTGCACAGACCTGCTGCACGGCCTGTGCAGAGCTCAGACTGCTGGGGGACTGCAGCTCCCCCTGGCTTAGGAGGAGCTACTTACTGATTACTTCCATGGCAGGACTAGCTGGACTCTAACAGCTGCATGCTATTAAGAAATGAAGATGTGGGGCCGGAGATTTAGCTCAGTGGTTCCAGCACCTGCCTCGCAAGCACAAGGTCCTGAGTTCGATCCCCAGTAACCACATACAATGCTGGGCGTGGCAACTCAGGCCCACCAGCAATCAATACCACATACCACAGTGCCGGGCATGGTGGCTCATGCCTGTAATCCCAGCACTCGGGAGGCAGAGACAGGAGGATTGCTGAGTTCAAGGCTTGCCTGGGCTACATAGTGAGCTCAGGGCCAGCCTGAACTACAAAGCGAGACCCTGTCTCAAAAAAAAAGAAATGAAGACGTCAATAGCTCCCTTTGACAGATGTTTTCTCTACATGGTAAAATTTATGAAGAGGTAAAGTCTTGATTAGATGAAGACCACTGGGCTCAGAACTTCATTTTATCTGGTTCATATCACCACTAGGCATATCATCAACAAGCTATTAACTTTCTACACAACATTATGTGACACAATATGCTTCTCACTGAATTCACCAATATTCTCCCTTTTATTTTTCTTTTTTAGTTTTTTCACACAGGGTCTCAATGTGTGGTTCATGTTGGTCTTAAAATCACTGTGTAGTCCATGCTGGCCTAGAACTTGAGGCAATCCTGCCTCAGCATCTCAAGTATTGGAGATATAGACGCACAACCATGCCTGGCTTTTCCTTTTTTTGATTGTTTGTTGTTTGTTGTTTTTTTGACACAAGGTCTCGGTTTGTAGCTCAGACTGGCCCTGAACTCATTATGTAGCCCAGGCCAGCCTCAAACTTGAAGCAATCTTCCTGCCGCGCCCCACACCCCTGCTGGGATTATAGGTTTGTGCCACCATGCCCAGCATTGTGGTATGTGGTGCCAGGGATTGAACTTGTGACCTTGTGCTTGCCAGGCCTGAGCTAAATCCTGGTCCTTTTTTTTTTTTTAAACAAAGTTCAACATTATAACTTTTCTCCTGGAAGAATTAGGGCATGATTTTTTATAGGAATTTTAACCGTAAAATACAGATTTATTTTGAGTCTCTTCATGAAAATGGAAAACAAAATTGCTAGTGCTGTTTATTTAATTATTCTTTTAAGGATATAGGCCAATGGCATTTTCAACTAAACCTCTATCACTTCACTTATGCGTGAAATAGCTAATTAATAGATATGCTGTAAAACAATCAGATCTTGGTTATACGTACAATAAAATATCAATTATTAGCAGTCTGAATCAGTTTCATTGAATGTACCACATTAATAAAAATATCAGTGATTCCAGTATAAAATTTTGTAATACAGAATGTCAAGCCTGTGAATTTTGTTCTGTAACTTCAAGTAAATTTATGATAATGTTCTCAAGCTGTCAATACAGTATAAATACTTTGTGAACTTCTTTTCTGGTTAAATATTACATGCTGTAGGAAACACTGAGCACTCACCGTGTGTTACGCCTTATGGTAAGAGCCAAAGGCCAAGCACTGTTTTGAGTCACAGTCAAATGGTGGCCGTGCATTGGGTAAGAGACTGAATAAAGTGTCATGATGGTGACACTGATACCCGGTCTTCATGGAAGAGAGAATATTTGTTGAGAGGCCGAGTAAGAGTTCAGTGGTGAGAGACAAGGCCATAATGGGCAGAGGAAATGGCATCCTGAAAGCTATAAAGAAGGCTTGTCAGAATTTGGGATGGTTAGGGTCATGAGAAATCTGTCTAGACTAGAAACAGAGTGAGAAGGAAAGGAAAAAACATGGGTGGAGGCAGCCACACCTACTTGGAGATACAGGAGAAGACTGAGACCAAATTTTAAAAGACTTTGAGGGTGGGGGATGCAGCTCAGTGGTGCCTGAGTTTGATCCTTGTTACCACAGAAAACAAAACAAAAAAGTCAGTGCAGTGGTAAGGATTTTGGTCTTCATCCTGAGGTAATGGGGAGTTGTGGGGCTTTAAGGTTGTGGCATGATGAAATTTATAATAGCTGTTTCATTCCAGCACTGTCTGCTGTGGTCAGTTAATGTCCCTACATTCTCATTAATTCTCAAAGAAGGTTTTGGAAGGAGAAAGAAGTATAAATAACCAGAGCAGGGTTAGGAGCCTGTGATTAGTCGTAAGACCAAAATAGCACTACCAAAGAAAGCTCCCTGCTCCTTCACTCTCTTCCCAAGTCTACTTCCGGGAGGGTCCTAGCGTTAGCTCTCTGTATACTGTTACTTCCGTCTGCTACTCAGGAGGCTCATGACAACTTTTCAAATAATCAAAACCACCTGTACAAAATCACCAATGTTCCCAGCTTCATCTAATCTAATTTAGGCAGACAGGTTCCCACGTCCTGCAGGCTACAGTCACTACGGATTCCTTTCCTAATTTATTAGAGTAATTTCTAACACCCTTGGATTATATGACGATATTCATACATCTAAAATACTTATGAATCTTTATAAAGCAGTCCTGCGAGGGAAGCAAAGTTGTTATTTCATTTTCTTACATGTGAGAAAATCAAAGCTTAGTCAAGGAGCAACTTTCTTACATTCTTACTCCTGCTACTAAAATACAATTGGGACCAGAAGTAACACTTCAAACTTTAGGTCACCCTGTGATTTCCCAAATATCCTTGGCAGTTTCTAAGCAGTCTTTCTCCACTTGAAGTCAGAAGTCTTTTCCATGTGCCTTGGGTTTCTTAATTCCTGAGGATTGTATGCCTGCCTTCTTACCTTGAAGTAATCCTTCATCTTGCTCTTATTCCTTCCATCTATGCAACTGGTCTGAAAATATTACCTTGCAGCCTGGGGCTGGAGACACTTCTTTAGCCACTTTAAACAAAGAGATGGAGAGGACAGACTCGATCAGCATGGCATCCTTCCAGCTTCTTTGCTTTGGGCATCATACAAAGCAAAAGAAAAAAGGTAATAGGAAGAAAATTAAAAAGAGAATCAGGAGTCTAATGCTCCCATGCTTTGTGTAATAAATTTTGTATGTTCTCTTGCCTAAGAAAATTGAAAAATAATAAATGGACATTCACGCTGCACTCTTTAGGGAAAACCTGACTCTTGCCCCAGGGATGTAGTTTAGCAAATGAACCAGCAAGTAATACCATTTTAACATTCAGAGTTTCCTAAATTGATTCCACTTATCAAGAGATAATCTTAGCCCAAGAGCACGGGTATATTCGATGGACATATTGACATCATGTGTTTTTAAAGAATTATATGTCTCAAAGAAAGTCCTAGTAGAAGAGGATCTCACAGGATGCCTACAACTTTATTTTATATAATTACCTATAAGAAAAAAGCAAATAGATTCTATTAGTATTTTATTATACACCATTACCTGTTCATTCTGTTTAAGTGCTAATGTCTTGCTTTGCTGCCTCTATTTTCTTCTCTTTTGCCCATTACTCTCAAACATGTTTAAATTCCTATTGCTGCAATCACAGGCTACTTTCTGGTCCTGTCCACCACCTCCCTCCAGCTTTGTCTGCTGTCTCTCTTCCCCAAATATGGCTAGATCTGAAAGAAGGACTTTGCTGAGTGGATACCACTTAGTTTTTTAACTTCCAAGCCTATGAGCACAATGATTTTTTTCTTTTTACTTGCTCATTTTAATAAGACACAATATTCCCTGGGAAGGTACAAAAACACTAGTAAACGTGTTCTGTCTTTCATGCCTCAGTTTATGAACTGAGTTCATGTCAAATGACAGTCTTTGAGTTCTGTGACTCTAATTCTTTATTTCCCTAATAGTATTGCTTTTGTCATGCATCTTCTTTACTAGTGATGAAGCAGAAATTATTCTTCTCCCCTTCTTGGTTCCTGTTTGTGTCTGTCTATTTCTAGAATAGTCTTCAGCCACAATTCTGGCATCACTCTCGCGCTCATACCTCATCTCTCTCCATCACCTACAGAGTAAGACCCAACCTCCTTGGCCCTGTCCACCTGAAATTGTTTTATATTATTTGCTTTTTCAAACCCTATACACTCTTCAGACTCCAAATTCCTCTTTCCCAGTCCCCGATCTGTGAGTGGTCTTTCCAGGTTCTCTCCCTGCACCACAGTCGGGCAGTAATTAGCTGTAGGATCTGTGGTCGTTTTAGCTCTCAGACCATGTTGTGAGAATCTGGAGAGCAGGAAAGGATGGTGTCGTTTCCAGCTTTCTGTTGTCCACGCGGTTCTTTGCACATATCCAATGTGTTCAGTTAATGTCTACAGAATTGAGTAAAATATGTATAATTGTTAATAAAAGTAAAAAGCTGTTATTAGACTTTAAAAATGGAGAAGGAGTTCAAAGATGATCCAGAGAGGAATTGTGTGGACCAACTCTATCAGGAAAACAATGAAAGCTATATATATACCTTAATATTTTCTACCAGTTACATTTTTTAAATCTCCAATAGCAGTCCTGCTATCAGATAAGTAGATGTTAATGTATAATTATGAGGAAAAGACTAAGAATACAATTGTTAATTCAATCTTTTTCTATGTAAAATTTCTAAGTCAAAGTTTATTACATTCCTCAGTTCTGGTGCCACAAACAACCATTTATTTTCTCCTTCGCTCATCTGAAAAGAGGAGACACACTTTTCTCACTGATTTTACAGGAATATAACCTCATCAACTTAGAAACCTGAATGAGGACACTCTGAATGGTTGAAACTGTCATGTAAATGAGAGCATTATAATTATCCCAAGAGTAAAGTAAACTCTGTGGCACTCTGGAGGTGAAGCACTCAGTGTTTCTTAGCACATCTGTGATTTTCAGTAACCATTATAGATCCTTATCATTGGCTGAGATACTAACAGTTATAATTTAAATTATCCAGTGGAGAATAACTCCCACATTAGAAAACCCAATTAAACTAGCTTGCTTTGAAGAACTGGAGTCCCAGAGTCTCAAGCTCCTAGTCCTTCTTCCCTGACTTGACCTCAATACAGCACAGCTAGAGGGGATAGTGGGGTAGTTGAACATGAGGAAGACAGGTTGAGGCGAAGCACATAACAGGCCTTGGAGATCCGTATTTAGGTTAATTATGTCGTTGTGAATAATAAAATCCTCTCACTGTGAGGGAAAGGAAAAGGCAGGGAGACAATTACAAGCATTTTGAGACCTACAGGATCAGCAAATGGTACGGGGATAACTGGTCCAGCTTCTATTTATGTAGAATTGCCCTCTACTGATACTGTGACAGGGAGAGGGAGAGGGAGAAGCACATTCCCATCTTTATGTTTCTACAAGACTCCAGGTTGGTCCTTTATTATTAACATTTTTAAATGTTCTTGGGAGAGTCTCTGCAGAGCTCTAAGTGCCTCTTTCCAAAATCCTTCAGGTATTGTTTATTTACCTGCCGAGATCTGATCTCTGATCACTTTCCCTGCTCTAAGAAATGACACAGAATTCTATTTAAAGTATTATCTATCTTTTAAAAACATGTTGTAAGCCGCAGCGGTGAGAAACAATTCCCTCTGTGCATCCTGACTAGCTTTTCTGTTAGCCTGAGCTCAGGAAGCGGCCTATTTAGAAATTCGCTAGGTCAGGCCGAGATGCATTCCCCTTCTTGCCACATCTGCCAGCCTGGGAACTTTCCTCTTTCTCCAAAAATGTGACATATCAACGCTTGCCCACCTCTGTTACCTGAGAGACCGCCGCACTCCCTACCCTAACAACAGTTGCTAGGGGGCGGGATTTCGAAGACCCGGTTTGAGCTCTCGAGGCGCATGCGGCCGACCTTCCCTCAGTCTCGCGAGGCTTCGTCTTCGCGGAAGTGCTGGAGGACGTTCGGACCGCTGCGTCGTGATGTGTGGCGACTGTGTGGAGAAGGAGTACCCCAACCGGGTGAGCTAGTGGGCACCGAGACGTTCCGCTCCCTTGCCCACGGTCTGCCCCTGAGGCTCCTCACGCCCCCGGCTGGGCTTCTCAGCCAAGCTAGGCGCCGGGCCGACTCGGTCACCCTGCCCAGGCCGGTGGCCACCGGTTGTTTGGAGGCGCTGGTCACCGGCGCGGCCTGTGGCTGTCCGGGCCGTGAGCCCGGCCTGACAGCTGGCACCGGCCGGCATTCCCGTTCTCCTGGGAACAACAGAAAATAGCACCATCACCCACATCGACAGCAGCTTCCCACTATCACCCCCTCTCTCGACCTCAAACTGAATTTAGTGAAGTGCAGTTTTCGTACTGAATTCTAACACTGGAAGGAATTTCGGAGATCAGCAGTGCAAACCAAGTTTTGTAGATGATGAGACTGAAGCCTAGAGATGGAAAATCCCTTGCTCAAGTTCACATTCTAGATCATAGACGAGAGGCAAGATGAGAATTCAGTTTTCCTGATTGTGACTTTCTTTGTAATCTCTGTTCCTTTCAGGCCCAATGAGTTTCAAAGTTGTCTATTCTCATTCATTCAGAGTATATGCTTGGGCATTGAGACGGACATAGCTAGTTTACTTTAGCAAAGTAAAATTAGGGATAATTAACAAGATGGTTTCCATGCTGCTTACAAGTTGGAAAGGAGTGTATGTGGTTAACAGAACTGAATAGGACAGATCATGAGTGCTACTTAAATTTAGAGAAAGGAAAGTTAGAAGGATAGCATGGCACTGTATATCCCCGCCCCCCCAAAAAAAAGTGGACTTAAGTTGGGACTTGAAGAATAATTTTACTTAGGGTAGGAAAGGAGCTGGAGGAAAACAATAATTTTTGTTTTGGTTGGGAGGTAGAATATCTCTACAGTTGCTTCCTTCTCTAAATATTTAATGAGTCTTCAGAAAAAGTTATATAACATGAATTCTCACAGCCACTTTTGAGAAAAGCTTTCACATCAAATGAAGTTAAAGATGTGCACACCAGAATGACCCAGTGACTCCCAAAAAGCATGTGAATATGCCTCTGGGGGTTTGTATAAGACTGTTCATAAGAGCCAGGTGTGGTGGCTCACACCTGTAATCCCAGCACTTGGGAGGCAGAGACAGGAGGACTGCTGTGAGTTCAAGGCTTGCCTGGGCTACATAGTGAGCTCAGGGCTAGCCTGAACTACAAAGTGAGACCCTGTCTCAAAAAAAAAAATAAGAAAAGAATCAGAGCAAGGTCGTCAACCAGGAGTGGTTTTGCCATCTAAAGACATTTGGCAACAACACAAGGGGAAAACTACTAATACCTAAAGGATACAAGCCATGGATGCTGCTAAACATCCTGTCATATACAGGATAGCTGCTACAACAACAAAATGTTTGCCTCCATGTTAATAGAGCTGAAATTAAGGAAACCTGAATGAGAGCAGTGATGAGAGTGTGTGGTAAACACACACACACACACATTAAGTATAATTCAAACACAGGCAACCTAATCTGGGTGTGTTAGTTACTTTTCTTGTTGCTGAGAGAAAATACCTGACACCCAAATTTAAAGGAGGAAAGGTTTATTATAGCTCACAGTTTGTAGAAGTTTCAGGTCATAGTTGGATGGGTCCAAGGCGGGGTGGCATGGCAGAGGGGCATTGCAGAGCCAACAGTTCATGGTGGCAGGAAAGCAGCAAAGTGGGGATGAATCAGCAAGTAACAAGCAGTGACAGCAGCAGCTTCTTTGTATCCCTTAAGTCCTATCCTGGCTACTCACCCTTGGGGAAGGTAGTGCTCACACCCAAGGAAAAGAAGCCTTAATGCTGGTGTCACACCATGAGTCAACCCCAGCATCACACACCCTATATCCAGGTACCTCTGAAAAGCTCCATCCATGACCACATGGGACAGCTAGATACAATCCTTATCAGACATGTTGCATACCACTAATCCCAGCACTCTTGGAGGCTGAAGCAGGAAGATTGCAAGTTTGAGTTGAGCCTGAGTAACTTAACAGTTTAATGAGATTTTGTCTCAAAAAAAAAAGAAATTTAATTAGAGTGGAAATATAACAATGTACATGCCCTAGGTTCAATCCCCAGTAAGAAAAAAGAAAATACTCCTGGGTGGTAACACTTTTTACCATAAAGTGGTAATACTAATTATTGTTAAAGGATTAGGGAAGCAGTAGTAAACCTTTTAGGGCTTTCAGTGATAACAAACAGCCTGCTGCAGCACCCAGAGCCGTAGATTCACCACTGGATCAGATGGATTAGGAGTATGATCAGAAAGGAAGAGAAGGCTTCAGGATAGAAGCAGTGGTTCTATACTTGTTCACGTCATTATTCACTTCTGTACACTCATATTTGTCTATACTGTGTTCTAATTTATACACATTTTTTAATTTAGAAATTTTTATTAGAGATTTTATTAATTTTTTAATTTAGAGATTTTTTTTTTTTGAGACAGGGTCTCGCTTTGTAGTTGAGGCTGGCCCTGAGCTCACTATGTAGCCCAGGCAAGCCTGGAACTCAGCAATCCTCCTGTCTCTGCCTCCCGAGTGCTGGGATTACAGGCGTGAGCCACCAAGCCCAGCACTGTGGATGTGGTATTGATGGCTGGTGGGCGTGAGTTACCATGCCCAGCATTGTATGTGGTTGCTGGGATCAAACTCAGGGCCTTGCGCTTGCGCTTGTGAGGCAGGCCCTGGAACCACTGAGCTAAATCTCCAGCCCATGGTTGAATTTTTAAGAGTAGAGCCCAGTGAAAGACTCGTCATACTCAGAAACTTATATTTTACCCTTTGTAGGTCATGGGCAACCATCAAAATGATTTTGTATATAAAATGATTCCAAAATCTGTTATTCAGGAGTGTGGATAATGGCTGTACATTGGGGTGGGCATGGGGGTGGGAGTGTGAAAGAAGAGCCCACAGAACAAGTCAACTGTAGGAATGGGAAAATGGAGGCCTGATTTCAGACGGAATCCTACTGACACTCAACCAGTTTAATGTATGAGAGAAGAAGAGAAGAGCTATAGATGATCTTGTGTTTCCGAACTAGACAGCTGAACTAGAAATTCCATCACAGACTTTGGAGGCATATGAGAAAAACCAAGCAAAATTGGGGGTGCAGATGGTCAAGTTGGTTTTTTTTTTTTTGTTTTTTTGAGACAGGGTCTCGCTTTGTAGTTCAGGCTGGCTCTGAGCTCACTGTGTAGCCTAGGCAAGCCTCGAACTCAGTAATCCTCCTGTCTCTGCCTCCCAAATGCTGGGATTACAGGTGTGAGCCACCACGCCCAGCATTGTGGTATGTGGTATTGATGGTTGGTGGGCGTGAGTCTCCACACCCAGCATTGTATGTGGTTACCTGGGATTGAACTCAGGACCTTGCACTTGCGAGGCAGGTGCCGGACCACTGAGCTAACCCTCCGGCCCAGGTCAAGTTGTTTTTTTTATCATTTTTCATTTGAGGTTGAGAATGTAACGTCTGAGGAGATAGATACAATGTTTGGGTATGAGTCAGACAAAAGATGTCAAAGTAGAAAGATTTGTTCTTGTAAAAAGGAAAGTAGGGAACTAAATAAAGCTTAAAAGAGTAAATTTATGAATAACAAATTTAAAAATCTAGAGCGGAAAAGTAAGGACTGAGATGATTGCCTTTCCAAAG
Organism: Thryonomys swinderianus; assembly: GCA_004025085.1. NCBI lineage: Eukaryota > Metazoa > Chordata > Mammalia > Rodentia > Thryonomyidae > Thryonomys > Thryonomys swinderianus. The sequence continues at coordinate 21,449 of PVIC010028444.1, forward strand.
CACTTTCCCCTGTATTCTGTTGTGAAATAATTAAAGGCTGTCATGAAGAATTAACTTTTCTTCGGAATTTCAGAAGGCAAATTTAGAAATAACTAGCGGATGGATGTTATGGGTTATGGTAGACTTTGAATCAGAATAAGGAACTTTCTAGCAGATGTTCAAAAATGGGATGGGTAACATGGAAGAATTGAGCTTTCTTTCTTTTGTTCAGTAGACTGGAATATCGAGGAGTCCCCTAAATCTGAGATTCTTTAAAATTATGACACACTCTTAAAGTCATTAAAAGTAGAAGCCACTTTGCTTGAGCTCAGTGGAAGAAAGGATAATAAATGGTGGCAGCAAATATAGTTCCTTAATTTAAAAAAAATTGGCAGAGAAAATAGATTAGCTTGTCAGAAAAGTAAGTGCACAATAAGGCAGTGATATTTAATTATTTATCCTCAATTATATAAAGTTGCTGGAATTTAGTGATGAATGTTTTTCATAGACTAGAAAAAACACAGTACTGAATTCCTAACAGGGCTCTGCCCTATTTGCTGTAGTGTTACCCTGAAAACTTGAATTCAAGCATGAATATAATTGGATATTAATCATACTAATTTTCTGAAGCCAAATTTTTTGTTCAACTATGAACCAGCAATTTTTTTCTTAAAAAAATTTAGCAACCATTTAAAACTAGAACCATACTGTATTTTTCTTTTTTGTTTGTTTGTTTGTTTTTAGATAAGATCTTGCTATGGTTCAGCCTGGGCTTGAACTCACTTTGTTGTCCAGGCTGATCTCAAACTCACAGTAATCTTCCTACCTTTGCCTCGTAAATGCTGGGATTACGGGCATGAGCTACCACATGCAGTTGTAATAAAATTTTCACAAATTAAACATGCATTTCATATATTTCAAATTTCAACTTTAAACTTTGTAATAATAAAATAGAAATAGAGACAAATCCTTATATTAAGGAAAAATCAGTATAAATAAATGAGTTTACATTAAAAGTTATGTGTCTTCTACCTCATTTAAAACTAGCAGATAGTCTGGGCTATGTAGTTCAGGACCAGCCTGAATTACAAAGTGAGACTCTTGTCTCAAAAAACTAAAAAAAAATAGCCGGGTGTGGTGGCTCATGCCTGTAATCCCAGCAGTCGGGAAGCAGAGGCAGGAGGATTGCCAAGTTCGAGGCTTGCCTGGGCTACATAGTGAGCTCAGGGCCAGCCTGAACTACAAAGTGAGACCCTGTCTCAAAAAATAAATAAATAAACAAATAAACAAATAAATAAATAAAACTAAGCTAACAGTTCATGTGTTCAAGTTTTTGCTTAGTAGATAAGATAAAGCCAGTTTTGTTTAAATGCTGAGTTGGATATATATAAAACATTGTATGTAACTGGATGTTTCAGAGTGCTTTCTGCAGTTTTAAATGTTATGGTTATAAATGCCTATATTAAAAAAGTACAATCTCGAATCAATATGTGAACATCAATACAATGGAAAATCAAGTGGCAACTAAACCTAAAGTAAGGAGAAGTAAGGAAATAAAGTATAAAGTAGAAATTAAATAAGGGGGCCGGAGGGTTAGCTCAGTGGTTCCGGTGCCTGCCTCGCAAGCGCAAGGTCCTGAGTTCAATCCCCGGAAACCACATACAATGCTGGGCGTGGAGACTCACGCCCACCAGCAATCAACACCGCATACCACAATGCCGGGCGTGGTGGCTCACGCCTGTAATCCCAGCACTCGGGAGGCAGGGACAGGAGGATTGCT
>PVIC010028445.1:0-23200 GCA_004025085.1 Thryonomys swinderianus
GGCTTCACTGCTGAATTCTACAAAACTTTTAAAGAAGAGTTAATGCCACTACTTCTCAAACTCTTTAATGAAATCAAAATAGAAGCAGTACTCCCAAATTCATTCTTTGAAGCAACCATGACCTTGATTCCAAAAGCAGAGAAAGACCTAACCAAAAAGGAAAACTACAGGCCAATGTCTTTAATGAACATTGATGCAAAAATCCTCAATAAAATTTTGGCAAACAGAATATAGAGGAATATCAAGAAAATCATACACCCTGATCAAGTTTGATTTATCCCAGGGATGCAAGGCTGGTTTAACATACATAAATCAATAAATGTAATACACTACATTAACAGACCCAAGGACAAAAACCATATGGTCATCTCAATAGATGCAGAAAAAGCATTTGGCAAAGTCCAACACCCATTCATGATCAAAACCCTACAGAGAATTGGAATAGATGGACTTTATCTCAACCTAATACAAGCTATTTAAGAGAAACCAACAGCCAGCATCATACTAAATGGGCAAAAACTGAAACCTTTTACACTAAGATCAGGAATGAGACAATGATGTCCGCTGTTCCCCCCTCTTGTTCAATATAGTGCTGGAAACATTAGCCACAGCAATTAGGCAAGACAAAGAAATAAAAGGTATAAAGATAGGTAAGGAAGAAGTTAAACTGTCATTATTTGCTGATGATACGATTCTCTAGATAGAGGATCCTAAAAACCAAATTTAGTAGTGTAGCTGGATGCAAGGTCAATGCTCAAAAATCAACAGCCTTTCTATAAACAAACAACAGACTCACTGAAAGAGAAACAGGAGTCAATTTCTTTCATAACAGCACCCAGAAAAATGAAATATCTAGGAATCAATCTAACAAAGGAGGTGAAAGACCTCTATTCTGAAAACTACAGGACTCTAAAAATGGAGATAGAAGATGATATCAGAAAATGGAAAGACATCTCTTATTTCTGGGTAGGGAGAACCAACACTGTCAAAAAGGCTATACTCCCACAACTACTATACATATTCAATGCAATTCCAGTTGAAATCCCAACACCATACTCTAGCTCTTCACAGAGGTAGAGAAAATAATCTCAAAATTCATCTGGAACCACAAGAGACCTAGAATAGCAAAGCAATTCTAAGCAACCACGACATGGCAGGGGGTATTATGATCCCCAATTTAAAATTGTACTATAAAGCCAATATGATTAAAAACTGCATGGTACTGGCAAAGTAACAGACCCAAGGACCAGTGGAATAGATTAGAAGATCCAGAAACAACTCCAGATATACTAAACAACCTTATGTTTGACAAAGGAGCCAAACATCCTCAATGGAGAAAACACAGCCTCTTTAACAAATGGTGCTGGAAAAACTGAGCTGGAAAAACTGAGCTTTAACCTGCCAAAAACTAAAGCTAGACCTATCTTTTTCACCATGTACTAAACTAAAATCACAATGGATTAGAGGATTAAACATTAAAACAGAAACAATAAACATGCTGCAAAACAGGTTAGGTAAAACTCTTGGAGACATTGGCTTAGGAAGAGACTTTATGAAAAAAGCCTCTATAGCATGAGAACTAGCAGAATCAACAAATGGGATCTCATCCTACTAAAAAGCTTCTGCACAGCAAAAAAAACCCACTGGCACCACTAAAAGACAACCAACAACATGGAAAAAAGTCTTTGCTAGCTGTTTATCAGACAAAGGGCTACCATCTAGAATATACAAAGAACTTAAACAAATCAGTCCCTCCAAGTTTAAAGACCCAATTAAAAAATGGGTCTGAAATGGACACTTCTCAGAGGTCGATGTAAAAGCAGCCAAGAACCATATGAAGAAATGTTCAACATCACTGGTCATAGAGAGTTGCAGATGAAAACAACACTGAGATTTCATCTCACTCCACAAGAATGGCTGCTATTGCAAAATGCTAGTGAGGCTTCAGGGAGAAAGGAACCTTCTCCACTGTTGGTGGCACTGTAGACTTGTGTAACCATTGTGGAGATCAGTGTGGAGATTCCTCAGAAAACTAGGATTAGAGGTTCCATTTGACCCTGCTATTCCCCTGCTAGGAATGTACTCAAAGGAATTAAAAGAATCATTTTGTAAAGACATGTGCACCCATGTTCATAGCTGCTCAGTTTGTGATAGCCCAATCTTGGAAGCAACCCAGATGCCCATCAACTGGAGACTGTATAAAGAAGATGTGGTTTCTTAATAAAATGGATTATTACTCTGCCATAACCAATGACAAGTTTCATTCATTTATGTGCAAATGGATACACCTTGAGCACACACTAATAAGTGATCGAGGGGAAAGAATAAATATGATTTAGAAAAAATAAGAAAGAACATGTAGATAGGGGGTGAGAGGTTGCAGGGTGGGTAGGGATATGAGTAAAAAGGAGAATTAACTTGTGTCATATACTAGTACAAATTCACCTATGTTGAGTGTGATTATGAGCTGTATATAAAATGTATCAATAAAGAATTCAATTTTTAAGTGTTTATATACAATAGAGTACAATTCTGTCATAAAGTTATTTGTAAGACAATGGATACATCATGAAATCATGTTAAGTGAGATAAATCAGACACACAAGCCTAAATACTACATGATTTTTCTTCTAGGAGAAATCCTCTACATAAATAAAAGCGAGACAACAGGGACAAGAAGAGAGAGATAAACTCTTGTAATCTACCCTGGCCAATGTACCTAAAAGGGTACCATGACTTAGTATCACTATTTTATATATATTTTTGGCTTGTTAGTTTGGCTGTTAATCTATGTTTATGATAACTGATTAAGACTTAAAAATCTGATACTGGCAAAAAAATTTCTTTTCTGTGTACTACTTTAGCTGCTGTAAGCAACTTTTGAAATTTTGTGTATTCACTCAGTTCAACATAGTTTTTAAATTTTTATTAATTTTATTGGTACAGTTTAAATATACATAATGATCACATTCTTCAAAAGAAATTTGTACCTGTATATAGTTTTTTGTTTTTGTTTTTGTTTTATACCAGGGGTCTAACTCAAAACCTACTTGTGAGGCAGCCACTGGAACCACCAAGCTTAATTCAGAGCCCCTATATGGTATATCTTGATTCCTCTTCTTTTCCCCAATTTCTTCCCCTCTTAAACCCCACCATATACAAAAGCTTTGTTTCCACTTTTTTTCCTTTTCTCTTTTCCATTCCTTTTTCCTTCTTTCCCTTTATAGTTTCCCTTTCTTTTTGAATAGTTTCTTCCTATTTCATATTATCTATTATATACTCTGGTCCTTATTTACTCTTTCAGTTTCTCACACCATAAGACAAGGCAACATTTACACATATGTGTCTGATTTACTTGAGTATAGTCAAGTTCATAAATGTCTACAAATGCCTCAAGTTTATCTTTCTTTATGGCTGAGTAGTATTACATTATATAGAAAAAACACATCTCTTTTATCCATTCATTGGTTGATGGGCATTTGGGCTATTTCCAAGATTTAACTATTACAAATGTGTTGCTATAAACATGAGTGGGGATGCATCCCTGTGGTATGATGTTTTTAATTCTTCTGGGAAGATACCCAGTAGCATAGTAGCTGGGTCAAATGGATTTTTTTTTTTTTGATACAGGGTCTCGTTTGTAGTTCAGGCTGGCCCTGAGCTCACTATGGAGCCCAGGCAAACCTGGAACTCAGCAATCCTCCTGCCTCTGCCTCCCGAGGGCAGGGATTACAGGCGTGAGCCAACACGCCCAGCACTGTGGTATGTGGTATTGATGGCTGGTGGGCGTGAGTCACCACGCCCAGCATTGTATGTGGTTACGGGGATCCAATTTAGGGCTTTGAGCTTTCGAGGCAGGTGCTGGAACCACTGAGCTAAATCTCCCGCCCTCAAATGGAATTTCTAATCTAGATTTTTTTTTTTTTTTGAGACAGGGTCTCACTTTGTAGTTCAGGCTGGCTCTGAGTTCACTCTGTAGCTCACGCAAGCCTCTAACTCAGCAATCCTCCTGCCTCTGCCACCTGAGTGCTGGGATTACAGGCATAAGCCATCACACCCGGCTCTAATCTAGTTTTTTGAGGAGTCTCTACACTCATTTCCACAGTGGTTTTACTAGTTTGCACTCCTACAACAGTGGAGCACAGGGTTGTTTTTTCCCCACTGCTCCACTAGCATTTTCAATATCATTTTATTTTCCATTTTGATTTCTTCTTTGACCCTAACTTATTTAGAAGTGGCATAAGTTGCACATAGTTGAAGATATTTCACTTATCTTTCTGTCCGTGATTTAATTCCATTGCAGCCATTGTGGGAGTGGCCTGGAAGGGTCTGCCTCCTTTCAGAGTCCCTCCCTCCACCTGTGCTTTGTGGCTGCCATGCCATAGACTGTTTCTCCTCTGCAATGCCTCTGTGACATGCAGCCCTGGCTTAGAACCAGCCAACTATGGACTGAAACTTTTAGAGAATGTTAGCCAAAAGAAGTTTTTCCTCCTTGAATTGTGGGTGTCAGGCAGTGTCTGACGATGAAAGAAAGGAACTAAAGTGTGAGGGTTAATTTTGGTGCCAACTTGTACAAATTAAAGAATACCTAGAAACCTGGTAATGCCTTATTTTGTGTAAGTCCCTGAGGATGTTTCCAGAGGAGCTCAGTGTGCCCCTCTGAGAGGATGAGATGGGGAGGGGCTGCCCTCAGTGTGGGCAAGGCCCCATCTGATCTGCCAGGGTCTGGAGAGAAGCAACACAAAAGTCAGATTGGTGTTTTCCCTTCAAAGCTGGGGCACGCTTAGTGCTTGCCTTGTACACTAGCATGCCAGGCCCTCCAGCCTTTGGTCTCCAGGACTTACACTGGTGTCTCCTACCCTGGGTCCTCAAGAATTTGTCCTCTGACCAAGAAGTGATCATTGACCTTCTGGGTTGGAGGCCTTTGGACTCAGATTGAACCATGTTACCAGCATCCTGGGGTCTCCAGAGCCTGCAGACAGACTGCTGTGGAATTTTTCAGCAGATTAATAAATTTCCTCATATATCTACACATATTTCCTATTGGTTCTGTCTGTGGAGAATCATAACACAAGAGAACAAGGAAAATCAAAGTCAAGGACCCAACAAGGAACATATGAGAACATAGTGGGTGGTTAATCAACTCAGTGGTGAGTCAACAAACATTGAACACCAACTGCATACCTGGCAAGGTATCTAAATGTGGCAGTTACATGAGGGAAGTATCAGGGAAAACAGTGAGGAAAAAGATAACTACCACAAAGAGAAATAAGCTACTGATAGGGTGCCTGGAGCATGGTCTGGGGAAACAATACACAACCTGAGCCCAAACAAGGAGAGCTGGGGCCAAAGAGAATGAGGGAGGCCCAGTAACTAATGAAGGCAAGTCTCAGGAAATGCCACGCAAGCCATGGCACAGTTTGGATTCTGTGTTTGAAGCAATGGGAAGCCACCAACAGAGTTCAAGCTGAGGAAGACTGTGACTTTGTTTTATGCTACATTTTGGAAAATGGATTAAATTGATTGATTGCTAGAAGATAAATACAGGCAGTTCCAGTAGCTCAAGACAGATACAAAATGGGCCAAGGAGAGGATCTGCGGAAACAGAGATTTCAGACAGATAGAGTGGGGCATGAAGACTGACAGGAACCAAGGGCAGTAGGAAAATTTACTGGGGTTAGCTCCATTAGGGAGTAGCAATTTTGCTGTGCGGAGCAGCGGGGCCTTTGGCAGAACAAACTTAAAAAATGCTAAATCTTGGGCCGGAGGGTTAGCTCAGTGGTTCCGGCGCCTGCCTCGCAAGTGCAAGGTCCTGAGTTTGATCCCCGGTAACCACATATAATGCTGGGCGTGGAGACACGCCCACCAACAATCAATACCGCATACCACAATGCTGATGTGGTGGCTCACGCCTGTAATCCCAGCACTCGGGAGGCAGAGACAGGAGGATTGCTGAGTTCGCGGTGGCTTGCCTGGGCACCATAGTGAGCTCAGGGCCAGCCTGAACTACAAAGTGAGACCCTGTCTCCAAAAAGCAAAAACAAAAACAAAACAAAACAAAAAAAATGCTAAATCTTGGATGTTTGTGTAAAACTCAAATGGAGGTGGGAGGAGTTGTCCAAGCAGAGGCAAGAAGAGAGGGGAGACACATAGAGGGATTCGAAGCCATGAAACTCCCTTCAAAGCCTCAGGAGTGAGGGAATGAGAACAGGGTTAGTAGCAAGAATGAGGATCCTCTGCCTTAAAAGAGTGAGCAGAGGAGGAAGGTTAACAAAAGAAGCCAAATAGAGTCAGACAGGAGAATCAGCAACATTAAGCCACATGTGGCAGTAAGCCACATGTGACACATGCTACCACTTTACCACAGAGATAGTATTCTTCCCTTGCCACCCCTGAGCCCAGACACACCCCTGCGATTTGCTCTGAACAGTAAGAGGCAGCAACAGGGATGTGTGCCACATCCAGGCAGAAACGTAACAAGTGCACACATAGCTTACCTTCCTTCTCCCCGCCTCTGAGGCCATACAGACATTTGTCAGAGCTCTTAGACTAGAGAGCCCTTGTTACTTGCAATAGAGATGTGTAGTGTGAAAAAGAAACCCTGTAAACAGGGCCACATTTACCAGGGTCCTGTGCCTGGTTTACTGCTCTTATCCTGAACTTCTCAGTGACTTCTGAAAACAGCCTTACATTTCTATTTGACACTAAGTCCTATAAATTATGCAGCCAATTCTTATAAGCTGCTTAGATTTTCTGGGTCATTACTGTAGTGTAATGTATCCTGTCCTAACTGATAAACCGAGAAAAGAGGGGAAGTTGAGAGGAGAATGGCAAATGGTACTATGAGGCTTGACTGGGAAAGCTGGACGGGGCTCCTGCAGTCAGGACACAGAAACCTTACTGCAAGCCTCTGTCTGTAGACTACTAGATAAGAGGAAGGGAGACAAGGTAGAGGAAAGGGGTGTAAAGGGAAGTAACAGAGGATGGAAATGATCAAGATATGCATCTATGAACATATTATATTGAAACCAAACACAGTGGTGCCTCAGTTCATGAACGTTCTCGTTTGTAACGAGGTTGGTTTGCAAACAGAAGCACTTGGAAGATTTTGGTTTTGTTTACAAACTGCACTGGGTGACAAACATGACTGCAGTGATCCTTCCCTCAAAAACACGAACATAGCTATCTTTCCTAGAAACATAAAACAACCTGTCTGTGACCTGAGGCACCAATTTATTTTATAAAATTAATAGGCACTCAGAGAAAATACATTAAAAAGAAAGTATATCTGTGAAGGGTAAAGAGAGGGAGGAAACCAGAGAGAGAGGTAAGACAGAAAGTTCTATTTGGGAAATACTCAGAAAGGTTTCAGTGCCAAAGTGAAGCAATTTTTAGAGGCACAGACACAAGAAAGGGAGCAGACCGCAGAGTAAGTCCTCTTGGGAGGGAGGAGAGTAAGGCCCCAGACAAAGGCTGTAGGATGAACAGCATCCTACACGGTAGGTTGCAGACAAAGGAAGGGCCTCTGAGAACATTCATGCCCAGGGCTTTCTGCTTTTACCTGTGAGGCAGACATGAGGTCATCTGCTTGGTGAGAGGAGACACTGAAGACAGTCAGCAGTGGATGAGTGAATGTGGAGATCAGGTGGGAAAGAGGCCTAACTGCCCTCCTTGGTGGGCGCTGAGGAGGAAGTGGGTACGCCAGTGTGCTCACACGCTGCAGGGAAAAGTAGAAACGCTGAGGTGAAGTTGTTTCCCCAGAGAAGTTACCACAGAGGGTAGGAGACAGATGAATCCTGTGAACCCTAAATGCTTGTGCCTGTGTCTGAGTGAATAAAGCCAAAGTGTGTCAGTCATGTGGGGCTCTATACCAAGGGAGACATGAACCTCTTGGCCTCCCAGATTATAACTTGTTTCTGTATCTCTCTTTCACCTCTGTCACCCCTTGGTCAGGTGAGCTTGCAGGCTCATTCCTACAAGGGGAAACTGTAGGAAACAGCTGCCATGGATCCTTTGGTGGTGAAGTGATCAGGGGGCTCTGACTAAAATGCTCCTCAGAAAGTTGTTTTTTTCTCTGTAGCTGATATCAGGTGGCTAGAGATGGTGACCAGATCCACTCCTAATGGAGATCACCAGATGTGCAATAAGGAAACAAAAGAAGACTGCTTAGTGGCATACCAAGACCGCTGTTAACAATAGCAATACCTAACACATTCACTATCCAACATCTTTCTAAGCATTTCTCACTATCAAGTTATTTACTTTTCACTGCCCTATGAGGTACTAATATCAACTTTTTTTTTTTTTGCTCCCTTAGTGGTTCAGGCTGGCCCTGAGCTCACTATGCAGCCCAGGCAAGCCTTGAACTCAGCAGTCCTCCTGCCCCTGCCCCTGCCTCTGCTAAATGCTGGGATTACAGGCATGAGCCATCACGTCCAGCACTGTGGTATATAGTACTGATTGCTGGTGGATGTGAGTCACCACACCCAGCACTATGGTATGTGGTTACCAGTGATCATCCTAGGGACCTTGTGCTTGCAAGGCAGATGCTGGAACCACTGAGCTAAATCCCTGGCCTACTATCAACATTTTTTTTTTTTTTTTTTTTTTGCTTTTTGAGACAGGGTCTCACTTTGTAGTTTAGGCTGGCCCTGAGCTCACTATGGTGCCCAGGCAAGCTGCCGCGAACTCAGCAATCTTCTTGTCTCTGCCTCCCGAGTGCTGGGATTTACAGGCGTGAGCCACCAAGCCCAGCACTGTGGTATGTGATATTGATTGCTGGTGGGCATGAGTCACCACGCCCAACATTGTATGTGGTTACCGGGATTGAACTCAGGACCTTGTGCTTGTGAGGCAGGCTCCGGAACCCCTGAGCTAAATCTCTGGCCCGACATCTTTTAAAAAATTGAATTCTTTATTGGTACATTTTATATGTGGTTACAATTCCACTCAACACTGGGGAATTTACAAGAACAAGGCAGAGGGACTGGCAGATAGGGTTCCACTAGGGCCTGTTTGTTTGTTATGTTGTAATTCAAGAATAATTCACTTTAAATGGCTGGTTTAAAATTGGTCTTCATATTCTAGGCCGAGAGCTTTTGTGTTTGTTAGTTTCATGGAACATATGTTTGTTGAGTATCAACTGCTTGCCAGAGCAGCAGAAAGCTATGAGAAGTAACAGTTTCCCCAGAAGAGCCTCTATGACAAAGTTTGAGCTGACTGCAGACATTTTGAGTTGTGACTGCCATGACTTCCCCTAGTAACCATGGTTGGTTTCCCATTCCCCAGCATACTATAAACAAAGCCATTACAGTGGTATGTAGAGCTTTACAATGGACCCTGGTGCCAGTCAGCACTAGTAATGTGCCTGATACCCTTGATATATTAGCTTGAGAAAAACCAGGACCATTCTGGCCTGGATGAAGGTGCCTTTCATCCTAACTCTTGTATATGGTCCTTTCTCTGAACCAAGTTCAGGGATTCACTGTTTTGCTGGGGATTCTTCTGAGTCTTCAGTAAAACTACACTGAATATGAACCTGGATATACCTGCTTCTTTCTCTGTCACTGGCACTTCTTTTTTTTTTTTTTTTTTTTTGAGACAGGGTCTCGCTTTGTAGTTCAGGCTGGCTCTGAGCTCACTATGTAGCCCAGGCAAGCCTGGAACTCAGCAATCCGCCTGTCTCTGCCTCCCGAGTGCTGGGATTACAGGCGTGAGCCACCACGCCCGGCATGTCACTGGCACTTCTGAGCTACAGTGGTTGGTTCTTTTACACCAGGTTTTCCTGGAACAGCCTGTCTAGCCTATTCACTGAGCAGGCTTCCAACCTGTGGAAAGTGTGAACAAATTTTCCATGTGTCCAGACTTGCTAGTTTTTTTCTTTTGAGACAGGGTCTCGCTTTGTAGTTCAGGCTGGCCCTGAGCTTACTATGTAGCCCAGGCAAGCCTTGAACTCAGCAATCCTCTTGCCTCTGTCTCCTGAGTGCTGGGATTATAGGGATGAGCCACTACATGCCCAGTACTGTGGTGTGTGGTACTGACTGCTGGTAGGCCTGAGTCACCACACCCAATATTGTATACGTTTACTAGAATCAAATCAGGGACCTTATGCTTGCCAGGCAGGCACTGGAACCACTGAGCTAAGTCTCTGCCCCAGACTAGCTAGTTTTAAACCTGAATCAAGATTAAAATCTATGGAGCTGGGTGTGGTGGCTCATGCCTGTAATCCCAGCACTCGGGAGGCAGAGGCAGGAGGATTGCTGAGTTCGAGGCTTGCCTGGGCTACATAATGAGCTCAGGGCCAGCCTGAACTACAAAGCGAAACCCTGTCTCCAAAAACAAAACGAAACAACAAGATTAAAATCTATGGCAACCAAAGGAGGGTTCTGGGGAGCTTTCCCATGAGCACTTGCAGGGGCTGGTACTCTAGAGGGGACAGGTATGTGGAATTTGGGAGCACATGATAAATATGGAGAGAACATTCCAAAGAAGGTCATGTTGGTTATACCCTTGTTTTTGGGTCCTGGGGAACCCTGAAGGATGGCCAAAGTATGTGGGTCCCTCCAGATCTGTGTGGCAGATATTCTCTTTTGGAATGACATTACTTTGACATGTACAAGCTTCTCCTGTGGAAATCTGGACCTACACAAGAAAGGGCCTAAGAGAGGTAACACAGAGGCTGAGACTATTTTTTGCTGCAACTCTAGCTCAGCTTGTTGAGACAAGTAGTCCCAAAGGAAACACTCAGTAAGGGAGCAGTGAGATGGTGCCCTGGATGCCTAAAGATCTGGGTTCCTGTCTGTAGCCATCAAGCAAAGGGCAGCTTCCTGTCCTTCTCTGGAGCTGTTTCCTTATGTACACACTGAGGGCCTGGGACAGGTAATATGAAAATCTGTTTATTTTTAGTGGTACTGGGGATCAAACCTGGGCCCTTGTGCTTGCCTTGTGCGCCACTGTGCAGGTGCAGTGCCACTGAGCTAAATCCCGGGCTCTGGAAAGCCTATTTCTGCCCTACCACCATGACTTGCTACCTTGAGAGACAGCCTTGTCTGTTGACATCTTGACATCTGGTGGACACAGTGGCGTGGGCTGTGGAGGACTGGCCAAAGGTGCAGGGGCTCTCCTGCAGTGGAGGTCAAGGGCTACTCCATGTCCCTCTCTGCTTCTGCTCAGATGAAGTCTGGAATCTAAGCACAAAGGGGTGAATACCTGTTAGGATGGGATGAAGACAAAGAGAGACAGACCAAAAGACAAAAGACAGACCACTCGGCCATCCACTACCTTGCCACCAGACCAACCTGAGTCCCTCTGCATAGGCCTGGCAGTGCCACTGACTTTACTGACAAGAAATGTACCTCCAGGCCCTCTGTGCTTTTCTTGGCATTAGTCACAACAGTTCTTTCTCAATGACATGCGGGTTGACCTGGGTGTTTTGGTAGCCTGTCGTCACCCTTTCCTGTCAGTGGACCACAGCCTAGTCAGCTCCCCAGCACCTGGATTCAAGGCAGTAAACAGCACGAATGAGGCCTGGAGATGGCATTTGCATTCCTCCCCCTTGTCTCTGCCCATCTCCCACCTTCCTGTGGGAATGCAGAGCAGTGGCTATCTTCCCCCTGGGCTGTTCTGCTTACGTAGGAATGGCTTTGGTGCTTATTGCCAAAAACTTCCTTTTAGGAGAGCGTATAGGCCAGGCAGCTGAACCCACAGATACATTCCTGCTGTCATGGCTCTGAAAAGCCTAAAAAGGCTTCTTGGTCCAGCGCTGCATCTCTCTGAGGCAGAAAAGAGAAGCATGGAAAGGGCAGACTTTTCCTTTAGAAGAAGCCTTGCCAATCCTGCAGTCACTGCTGGGTTCCGCCCAGGAGTTCTGAAGGAACCTGGGCAGTACTGCTCCCCACAGAGAGGGCGTGGTGCAAACTGAGTGAAGGCTGTGGCTGGTGGGGGTGAGGGAAAGAGATGGTGAGAGGTATCAGGTGCATGACACATACTTACTATGTGCTTTTGCACAAAGGAACTGAGGGCCAGGTTTGTGAAGTGATCTATGGAAGATCTATGATGTAGAAGCTGCCAGATTCCACGGGAAAACAGCATTTCTCCTGTACCACACTGCTCTCTGTAATGGCCATTTGCCTCCTGGAATGCACCAGGCATGACTAGTGAGGTTTTGACCTTTAAAAACACTCCACTCCTAGAGTCCCACCCCACACACTGACAAGATCCCTGAGTACTGTGGCACTGCTTCACCTCACCCCAGTATCTTCCTGTCAGTGCGGCCAACAATTCTGTGGGCTCATGGATAGGTACTGCACACCCAAGAAAGAGCTCAGACGGGGGCCGGGGATTTAGCTCAAGTGGTATCGCACCTACCTTGTGAAGTAGAAGGGTCCAAGTTTGATCCCTGGTACCGCAAAACAAACAAAAGAGCTCAGACAAATACCAAATGTCTCACAAAAGTTTTATTTGAATGAGGTCACATCTACACATCTCATTTCAGTGTACAGACAACTCACAGTGCAGTGCTGTGATTCCAAAACAAGTTATACAAGGAACACACTGAATATAGTGCACTTGATAGAAAATAAATTATAGTTTCAAAGCTACTACAGAGCTTTACTCATATAAAAAGTAAACAAAATAGTTAGTGAGGTCCTCATAAACAACCATCTTTAATATCCACATCCAAAGATAAAAAGAGTAACGAGTTGTGACACAATAATACTTCTCATAAAGAGAAATCCTGAGAAGTAACTGAATATGGTCTCAAGCAGCATGAGCAAATAGGGGCTTCCAGAACCAACTGTTAGAAGTGGAGAAGAATCACAGCTCCAACACTATGTGAATGCAGCAGCACACAGCTCAGGGAAGGTTTCATGATGCAAACCCTGCTCCTCGCTCTGGTGGTTCATGCACAGAAGTGTCCGACCACCCTCTGATCACTCAAGAGCCAGTATATATGCTTTTGGAAGTAAAGCAAAGGACAGATTATCCAAATTTCTATGCAACTACATGGCCAAAGGCAAGACTGATCAGAAATTGGTAAGCCCTCCAGATATGGAGCTGAGACAACTGCACCTGTCTGGTTGTGCCATGTGTCTGAGGACACAACATCTGGATGGGCTGGGTGCCTCCAAGTGATACTTCAGAACCCAACTGAAACTCCACCTGCCTTCCAGGTAGCCACTTTGCAAAGCTGGAAATCAGGGGAAAGGAGATGTTTGTAAATAAAACTTCACTGAACAGTCAGTAATGTTCATATGTACGGTTGCTGATGCTGTTTTTGTGTTGTGAAGTAGTTACTGTATCTGGGCTTCACAGAACTTGCATGTGACATCTGCTCAGTGAAAAGACAAGAACTTTGTTTTTCTAGAACCTTAGAAAAATATGAAAGACTTCATGTAACTGGCAAATAATCCCACTACCAAAGGTTCTAGAGGGACAGCTGAACATTCTTTCAGGGCTAAGACAGAGGTAAAATTCTAGCTAAAACTGAGAAGCATGAAAAGGCAGTCTAGAAAAACTCCAGGGTGTCATCTTTACATGTCCATAGGACCTCTGAGATTGTTCAAAAGCAAATAAAATCAGAAAAGTTAGTAAAACTAAGAAGTATTTTTTAAAAAAAAAAAGAATTTCTTTTAAAGTGAAAAACCGTCAAACACACAAGGAACCTACTCACTGTCACTTAGTAGTGTCTCCTGAAGAACAGGAGTGAAATGACCATGACCCCCTAGTTAGAAAGGAGATGCTGCAGACAAATAGAATTAAGGTCTCCCTGGTTAACTCATGTGCTGAGGGACAGTCTAGGGCAGAAAGCTGCAACATTCACACCTTATTTGAAACTAGCATGGCAACCTCCACCCTCCTACCAGGGTCCTCTCCTGGATGCTCCCTATGGGAAGGTGGCAGAGCAGCTACTGCAAAACTACTGACTCCTGTGGGTCACCAAGAAGGCCAGCAATGCTCTTGCTGCCCTGCTCAGCTCAGCCCCATGTCAGCAGCTTTCTTTGTAGCCAGTCTCAGCTCCAGCACCTCTTTGCCATCCTCCACTGCTGCACACTCTCTTCCCTCTACTCAGAGACAGACATTTCCCTCGTGTGCCCTCTACATCCGCAGACCTCCTCAGTCCTGCTTATTCCCACCACTACTGTCCTCAGGGGAGCAGAACAGCAGGAGCTGAGGTAACAGCTCTGGAGACAGCACCAGCAGCAGATTATCAAGGATCTTATAAGTGAAAGGTCACCTAATCTGTCAGGGATACGCCATCATTCCTATTTACCACTTCATGTCTGGACAATTTACTTAGTGGAGATTCAAATAAAAGTTCCTATCAATATTTTTACTGGCAAGAATATAGGTCTCCAAAGACACAAGGGTAATGAAATATTTTCAACTATTTAATTTCTAAATCTTAGAAAGCTTAAGATAAGAACAGTACTAACTTCTAAACTGGATAGGAAATTCGGGTCCTCCAAGCCACAATGCCTTTTAGCTGCTCCGAGGTCAGGAACACAACACGATCCATGCAGGACATGCAGGATATCCAGGGTTGTCAAGCACTAAAAAATGATGCCCAACCCAACATGTTCTGGATCAGGTCTAGGTTCTACACGCCACAGCTGTGAGGAAAAATGCTTTACAGTATAACCAAGGGCTGCCAAGAGCAGTCCAGTACAACTCATAAGCTTAGCATAATAGCTGTGGGGAGGCAGCCAGTAAGGAGTGCCAACGTTCTCTCTTTCAGCAAAAATGTTTTGTGAAAAGTGCTTTCCAACCTATACAGCTGCCTGGGAAACAGTGCAAGATTAAAATTCCTGAGTCTGATCCTAGTGTGTTTGCCTGAGCACATAAGTATGCTACAGGGAGCCCAGGATAGTCTAAATCATGAAATTTTAAGGAGCACAAAACTGGATGTTCTTTTATGCTAAGTAGTACAAATTAATGTTCAATTATGTGCACATTTCAGGGCATGAAAGTAATTTCTAGGAGATTAGCTTACTATTAATCCTAGATTACTAGATTACTGGTGACTCTGCCAATATGGTCTCCACATCACCATCTTTCCTTACAGAAACTGAAGCTTACTTTTCAGTCTACAGTTCTAAAGCTGAATTAGTGTTATTTCTGGGTTTGGGGATAACAAGTGGCTATCCACAGACTTTTCTATGGAGAATATGCACTACTTTAACATCTACAATTTTTTGTATAGGGCAAAAGGGATGGAGGGATTCTTGAGAAGAATCTCTAACTTTTTGAATCTCTTAACGTGTGTGATTTCTTTTAGTAGCTGTACAGAGTTACATATATGGTAGGCTTTAAGAAACAAGATCCTGTCATTCCTACCTCCATCCCCTAACTCTGACTTAGTGCTTTTGTTTCTTCTTTTTCAGTTTGAGAGCTCTCAATTTATTCAGCTTATATAGAAAAGAATTGGAAGCTCTGTCCAGATAATGAAGAAGAGTAGTGCCTTTATCACACAAGTCTAACATGGCCTTCATTCCTCACCTAGCTCAGGAGGATGAGCTTGAGTCAATGCCTAGGGTCTCTGGACCAAGAACTTGCCCCTTCCCAGGCTTTATAATGGAAAACTGATCTCTGTTGTCCTTCTCAGTGTTTATCTGATATTGATATAAACTTATAGGTAAAACAGCAACTTCATAGGAAGTCAAAAGTAGGGGAGACACTTAAAATCTGTATTCTCAACTTCTCTCTACTCTTGTATTAACTATAAGAAGAATTGGCCCTACATCCATCTACGTACTGTATCAATTTCTAAATTCCTGATTTATAGTAAGGCGTGGAAAAGTATAAACTTTTTTGACATTCAGATTAAGGTTGTTTATCTTGATACTACACCGAGGGAAATGGTAATTAAAAGACTGAACTGCCAGAGGCAGTCTTGTCATAGTCATTATGAACAGTTACAACCACTAGGTGGAGCCAAGAGTTTGAAGGAAACTGTAAGGATAGTAATTTTTTTTTTCCCTTTCTTGTTTGTTTTGTGGTACCAGGGATTGAACTTGGGTTCTTGTGCTTCCAAGGTAGGCTCAGTACCACTTGAGCTAAATCTCCAGCCCTAGGATATAATTTCTTAATTTAGAAATTACTAACTCTAATGAAATTATAGAAAGTAAAGGAAAAGATACCTTCCTTTGGGAAAGTATGTAGTGTCATTAAATTCTCCTAGTTGGACGGAAAATGTATTTTTTTTTTTTTTTTGAGACAGGGTCTCGCTTTGTAGATAAGTCTAGCTCTGAGCTCACTATGTAGCCCAGGCAAGCCTTGAACTTAGCAATCCTCCTGTCTCTGCCTCCCAAGTGCTGGGATTACAGGTGTGAGTCACCATGCCCGGCGGAAAATGTAGCTTTTTAAAATGGAGTTGAAATTAAATGTAGCTTTTTTTTTTTTTTAACCTATAAGCAAAGGACAAGCTCCAGAATTCAATACATTCCAGTTGGAGATTCCAGGACGGACTGACTGCTAGTGAGTGCCAAGCATTCCAACTACCAGTTGGGAGGAGCAGTCTCTTAAAGCTCAGTGGTCAGTAAACATTTCTGCTTCAAAACAGTGTCGTCAGCCGAAGTTGGTGCAGAACTGAAAGGAAGAGAGAATGGGTGTTCAATGAAAACATCTACGTGGGGGTTGGGGAAAGCAATAGAGAATATTCATGGTTCTATTAGCCTACATGGAGATGTCCAGAATGGAACAGATTATAGACCTCAATGGATATGTGGTAACACTTATCTTAGGCAGTAAGATTTTTTGGGAGGAAATTTTCTAGGTAACTTATGTTTATTTTGAAATGTAAAATATCAGTTTTATAGCCTGCTAGAGTGGTACATGGCTGTAATCCCAGCACACTGGGAGACTAAATAGGAGGCTTGAAATTCAAGGCCAGCCTGGGTAATTTAGTGAGACTTTGCTTCAAATAAAAAACAAAAAAACCCGAGTTGGGTAGGTAGTTTAGTACAAAAGCCCTAAATAAATCTCCTAAAACCACCAAAAGCAAACACACACATGCATACCCCAACAGTTTGCTCTACTTCTTTGAACATGATATACCTAATATATAACTAACCATCTCATCATGAATAAGAGATATGAATAGGACTGTGCTGAAAATGACAGCAACATACTTTAGAGGCAGCAAAAGTGTAGCCCTGTGTTCCTTTATATAGTCCTAGATGCCTGTGCCCAAGTCCACATAATCTACTGGTTACAGCAGTTAATCTACTGGTTAGAGCCCCGAGAAAAATGCAAAGACATGACCTTTGCATGAGGGCCACAAGACTCTACTATGCATGAACTTAGATGTAAGAAGTATCAATATCTAATTTGGTTTAATAAAAATTTAAAACAATATTGAAAGACTTGGTACAAAAAACATAATGCAAAGGCCAAATGTAGTCAACAAGATTCATGAATGAAATACCAATCATTTTTATTATCACTCTTCATTCCTACTGCTTTAACATGAGAAATTTCAACCGTTTTTTCTGGTAGTTTCCTTCACTTTCTATACCCATCTCCCAAACAGGGGTTGCTGGAATCTGTTAGAAATGTAAATTCCTGCCTGCCCCCCCACCCCTCCCCAACATTCAGGACAGAGCCCAGTAGCCTGTGTCTTAACAAGTCTTCCTCCCAAGATTCTGCTTCACCAACAACATAAGTTCCATCTGTTCCGACTTGACATGTTTACTGTGAAGGATTAACTTTCTCCTATCTCCCCCAAGCCCCATAATCTTGCATTCTTTTCAACACAACTATCTGACTAATTTTGTTCATGTTCGTGTTCAGTATTTGCTCAAATTATATAAAGATTTCTAAAACTGGGTATATTATTTTTCTTTTATACAATTTTTGTTTGCTCTGAATTTAATAACTGACTCATTTTTAAAAATTATCACTAATATTTCAAGTAGAATTGTGAATCTCTTTTCAGTTTACTGAAGAAAGTGATATAATTAAAAATCTGCTATTGTTAGTACGCCTTTATTTCTTAGTAAAATCCTGCCTGGAACTCTGTAACCTCTTTCTTGAATCTGGACCAGATCTTTTCTAAAAGTGCTGGACAGCTGCTGCTTAAACTTCCTCCAGGTCATTATCCCTGTAACTCTCTATTGTTTCTGTGAGTCTTAAATTCCCTCCCCTCCCTTTTTTGGGGGGTGCTTAATCACCTTGCTTAAACAGAATTTATCTTCAATGGTTTCTTGAGAAAGATGCTTGGAAAAATATATTTTAGAGAACTGTATATCTAAAACTATCTATTTTAATGGCACACAGTTCATTGAATAATGGTATTACTGAAAAGAATATAGAGATAAAGACATAATTTTAAAATTAAACTACTAATTTCTCTCGTTAGTCATCTCTAATAATTGTCTTCTCTTTGAGTAGGAAAACATCGACTGTATTTCAATTCACCTACATTTCTTTTTCTTTTTCTTTTTTTTGGTTTTTTGAGCCAGTGTCTTATTTGGTAGTTCAGGTTGGCCCTGAACTAGCCCACTCACTAGCCCAAGCTAGCCTCAAACTCACAGCAATCCTCCTGCCTCTACCTACTGAATGCTGGGATTACAGGCATGAGCCACCACACCTGGCATTGTGGTATGTGGTTACTAGAGATCAAACTCAGTACCTTGTGCTTGCAAAGCAGATGCTGGAACCACCGAACTAAATTCCCCAGCCCTTCTTTTTATTTTTTTTCTTTTTTGGGACTAGGGATTGAACTCAGGACCTCATGTTTGTGAGGCAGGCACTGGATCCAATGAGCTGAATCCCTGGCCATCTACATTCTTAATACCAATGAGAATATGAGAAATGGCAGCTAATTATGAAAAGGGTCTGATGCTAGAGTGAAAGTAATTATAAATCTTTTGCAAAACAGGTGGTTATGTTTCAAGTAGTCAAATGTAGGAAAGGTCTCTTCTGAGTGTAGCAAGCAGTTTGATGAAATAACCTCAGAAGGTATTAGTAAAAGCTACCTGTCACTTTCGCACTGCATGTCTGTGCCTATACTGATGGGTGACACAATTATCACCATCATAGCATGTGCAACCAGAATATGAAGGGAAAAGACATAAAGTGATTTTAGAACAAATCTAAAAACTTAAAGATAAACTTGATAACATTCATTTTAGCCAAAACTTCATGAAGAACCCCTAATATGTTTGTAGAAAATTACTAGTAGTACAGGGGAAAAACACTAAACAATAAACAGAGAAACAATTTATCCAATTTCAATTAATGAATTGATACTGTTATTTTAAATACAATTAATTTTATTATTTGTCCCTTCAAAAGATGTCTAAAAAAATGACCTGAGAAATAATTTCCTCACCTGGTCACAGCATCTACAAAGAATGGTGCCGGGGGAGAGATCGGTGAAGTTCCATATTTACTACCATGTCCCTCCTTCTCTGCCAAAGACATTCCACTTCCAAGTCCATTAGGAATGGCATTACTCTGCTGTGGGAGACACATAACACATCTGAACAGCCCAGTATCTCACCTTCAAATCAGTTCTACTACTATGGGAAGAAGGAAAACAATCCTTTTTTTAAGAAAGTCATGTTAGTCATGATAGTCATGATAGATAGTCTTGATACTCATGCTTTTTTAAAAACTAAAAGTATTCTTCAATTTTGTTTGCATCCTTAAGCAAACAGAAAGATGAAGCAATGAATCTGAAGTCATAACATTCGGTTAGCAGAGTTCTTATAATAACTCACATGTTTGTAAAGAAACTGAAGAAAATGCCTATTTAGGCCTTTTCCTATTATTTTCTCCCTTCTCAGAAAAAGTCACAAATACGAACTTACTGGGATAATCCACCGGGGTGCAATTATGGATGCTGAAGACACCTAAAACAAATTTTATTTAAGTATTTAATTTTAGGGAAGATTGACTTACTTTCATAATTATATCTATAATACTTTCTTCTATTATTAAATGCATTATAGGAAGTCCAATTCTTAACAAGCCCGCTGACATGGACTTTTTTTTTTTTTTTGAGACAGGGTCTCGCTTTGTAGTTCAGGCTGGCCCTGAGCTCACTATGTAGCCCAGGCAAGCCTTGAACTCAGCAATCCTCCCGTCTCTGCCTCCTGAGTGCTGGGATTACAGGCGTGAGCCACCACGTCCGGCTGACATGGACTTCTTAATGAAAGATTCCTTTCTATAACACAAATGCAGTTATCTTACCACTTAAGAAATTGTCATAATTTTGAGAATCTCCAAACATGTATGAATCAAGAATGTTGCCACTTTGTCTATTTAAGAATACTTATCTGCATTCCACATCAGTGTTTAGTTTAACATTCTATTTTCTGAAAGTTCAGTTAATTAAGAATAATCCGTTTCCGGCGAACTGAAGCCGCCCACCAGCCCACTGTATCCCGGGAGCTGCGTGGACTCAGCTGCAGGGAACTGTCCATTTCCAGCTGACTGAAGGCCGCCCAAGGGCCCACTGTATCCTGTGAGCAGCGCGGGCTCGGCTGCTGGGCGTCATCCGTTTTCGGCGGACTGAAGCCTGCCCACCAGCCCACTGTATCCCGGAGGTGTGCGGTGAGGAGTCAGGTACCGACCCTGAGCCCCAGCCCCACCACGGAGGGTTGAGGGCCTCCGCCCAGCCCCAACCCCACCCTGGAACTACGTTGTGAGGACCCAGGTCCTAGAGGAGCCAGAGCCATCTCCTGCGTCCCTCCACAGGAGGCGTGCTCCTGGAGCCACACTGAGACACCAGGCAAGATTAAAAAAAAAAAGGGGGGGGAATCTAGCTTCTATTTTGCCATCTACTCCTAGATCCCTCTATTCACCTCTTATCCCCACACCCTCTCCTATCTTCCTGTCAGAAGCAATACCCAGAAGTAAAAGATTCTTAGGATGCCCTATTTCTTCTTCTGTACTATTATAAGAAGCTGTGCAGTCTCCAACGGTCTTACAGCATACAGTTGGTACTGTTGTATATATGCCCTTTTATTTTGTAGTACCTGCTGGCATATATGAGGTTCTAGGGTATAGGTGATCTTCCTAAATCTGTTAACCCTATTTCATTCTCCTCCTGTCTCCCTACCTCCCTGATTCCCCAGTGACCTTTTATCCCCAAAGGGTTCGGGGGCTACATTTACGATCTGTATGTTGTATACACATTGCTGATTAATTCTAAATTCTGGCATATAGACACAGAGGTAACTCATAAGCTCAAAGTCTCCAGAATAGAATTTAACAAAACTTTTTATCTTATTTACTGTGTTTAATACTGATATTGGCATTTATTGTATTATGGTAACAAACATGATGTGATTGCTCTGCTCAAATACCTCCCATGATGTGTCAGAACTGAGAACTCTCAAGGGTCATTAGATTCAAGGAGGACCCCCCAGGAAAGTGCCACATCCAAAGGGCCCCAAATAATAGAAAGAGACCTGCAACAAACATTGCCCTGTCATCAGACAAAGAAGAGCATTAATAACAACGAAATAGTAGAAATGAGAAAATACACAAAAAACCAGACACAAAGATCCCCACCACAGGGAAATTCAGAGAAAAGGGAAATAGGGCAAACTGAAACTCAAACACCAGGTCCCTTGGAGATGGTGACTAAAGCGGATCTAGTAAAATAGAAATCAGAACTCATCTCTGAGATGAAAACAGAGATACTGTCCACAGTGAAAGACATCATTAAAGAAGAGATCAGCGAGATGATAGAATCCAAGATAGCAGAAGCAATGGAACCTTTTAAACAGCTTCAAGCAGAGCTCCAGGGAATGATGAAGGAGAACGAAAGCTTGCGCAGTATGGTGAATGAAGCAGAGAACTGAATCTCAGACCTAAAGGACAGCATAGCAGCCAACGAGCAGGAAAGGTATAATCTATGGAAAAGAGCAAGGGACCATGAGAAATCAATTCAACAGCTTCTAGATGACTCAAAGAAAAATAAGACTGATTGGAGTCACTGAGGAAGCAGGAGACAGTGTAAAAGATATAAAAAAGCTATTGTCAGAGCAACAGAAAACTTCACAGGAAAAGATATAGACATACAGATACATGAGGCCTATCGGACTCTAAAACACCGTGACATAAAAATATCTACACCTAGACACACAATTATCAAGGTTCCAGATGTACAACAAAAGAGCGAAATACTGAAAGCAGTGAGAGAAAGGAAGAAAATCACCTACAAAGGGAAGCCCATTAGAATCACAACAGACTTTTCAACACAAACACTCAGTGCAAGGAGAGCGTAGAGGGAAGTATTTCAAACACTGCAGGAAAACAATCTCCAAACTAGACTGTTGTATCCTACAAAACTATCTTTCAGAATACACGGGGAAATAAGATACTTCCACGATAAAGAACACCTGAAAAACTTCACAAGCACGAAACCTGCACTCCAAAACATCCTAAAGAACATCTTGGAAAAAAACACAAAAAATTCCATACCCACGAGACCCAGGAGAGTGAATTAATTGAGGCAAACAAGAAACTAAATAGAAAAGGGGAAAAGCAAAGAAGAAAAGAATCAAGAACAGGGAAACATGGCAGCTCTGAATATATCCATATCAGTCATAACCATTAATGTCAATGGACTCAATGGGCCAATTAAAAGACACAGACTAACAGATTGGATCAAGAAGCAAGATCCTATAATCTGCTGCATACAGGAAACACACCTAATTCAGAAGGAAACCCATAGACTGAAAATAAAAGGTTGGAAAACAATCCTCCATGCCACAGGAAACTGCAAAAAAGCAGGAGTGGCTATCTTGTTTGCAGCTAAAATAGATTTCAAACCCAAACTGATTAAAAGAGATAAAGAAGGTCACTATATTCTCGTACAAGGAACTATCCAAGAGAAAGAAATATCATAAATATTTATGCACCGAACTCTAATGCACCCAACTATATAAAACATATAAAAATGAAAAGCCAGTTATCCATTAATACAATAGTCGTAGGGGATTTTAATACTCCATTGTCACAAATTGACAGATCAACTGGACAAAGAATCAATAAGGAAATACTTGAGCTAAATCAAACTTTTGAGCAAATGGACTTATTAGATGCCTACAGAATTTTTCACCCTTCAAAGCGAGAATATACCTTCTTCTCAGCTGCTCATGGATCATTCTCCAAAATAGATCACATTCTAGTCCATAGAACAAGCTTAAGTAGATGCAAAGGAATCGAAGTTATCCCCTGCATA
>PVIC010028446.1:0-23127 GCA_004025085.1 Thryonomys swinderianus
TGGAGACAGTGGAAAAGCCACTGGTGATGGTTACTATTTTTATTTAAATTTGATGATGACATATTAAAATCCAATCTGGATGTGCTTTAGGTGTATTTCCAAATGATATTAGCACCTAAATTGGGGGCCTTAGTCAAGGATTCTAATCATCTAGTCTTTTCAGAGTCATCTTACATTTTAAGGTTTCAAGTGGAACAAACAGGCACCACAAAAAAAGAGATGGGGCATTTTTCTTGCCAACACACTATCCTGATTCTGAGGCCTTCAGATCCAGACTGTAATTATACCATCAGCTCTTCTGGAGCTCCAGTTTGCTAGAAGCAGATGGTAGGATTTCCTAACTCCCTCCCATCATCTGGTGAGCCAATGTTTCACTATAAATGTACGTGTGTGTGTGTGTGTGGGGGTGGCGTATCCTATTGCCTCTCAAGAACTCTAATATGTAACCTTATGGAGGAAGAATATTATATCCTTAGGATTAAGTCTTTTTTAGATTAGCTACTCTTTCCAAAAAGGACAAACTTGAAGAGCTTCAACAGTTCAGGACATACTCATAAATGAAATAAATAGGTCACAGATGTGTAAATATTGTATGTGTTCTCTGGTATGAAAAAGTGAAGATGTTAATAACTTCTAGGATGTATGATGGATATTGTGAAATAGAAAATATGCAAAGGTAAAAGTGGCAGAGGAGAAAGTAATGAGGGATAAAGAAAAATGCGATGGTAATAAAAAAGGGAAACAGGGCCAGAGGGTTAGCTCAGTGGTTCCGGCGCCTGCCTTGCAAGCGTAAGGACCTGAGTTCAATCCCCGGTTACCACATATAATGCTGGGTGTGGTGGCTCACGCCTGTCATCCTAGCACTCGGGAGGCAGAGACAGGAGGATTGCTGAGTTCACGGCGGCTTGCCTGGGCACCGTAGTGAGCTCAGGGCCAGCCTGAACTACAAAGCAAGACCCTGTCTCCAAAAAAGCAAAAGAAAAAAAAAAAAGTTAAAAAAAAAAAAAAAGGGAAACAAAGCTTATGCATGTAGGGAGTGGTGTGTTGTGGGGTGGGTAGGGGAATGAGGAAAAAATGAAAATTCAACTGTATCATATACTGGTACCAATTCCCAATGTTGAGTGTGATCACAATGTGAATATACAATGTACCAATAAAGATAAATTTTTAAAAGGACAAGGTAACCTACTGTCAAACTAGTTTCTTACGCTTGATCTTAGCCAAAAGGCTGAGAAGTGATGAAACTAGTTTCTTAAGATAAAACACAACAACATATAGAATTAGCAACATAGTGCTTCCAATACTCAATGTCCAAGTAAAATTAAGAAATCAGTGAAATATAATCTATCTTCAGGAAAGTAAGTAAAAATTAATTCAAGGGATATAGAAATGAATTAGCAGATTATACATTTAAAATAGTATAAATATATTTAAAGATTCATGGTAAAGATAAAAATATTGAGGAAAAAGATAGAATATCAATACAAAGATATAAAGTAAAGACCCAAAGGATAATCTAGAAAGAGAAATAACTTTTTGAAACAGTTGTTACATAAGATCTCATAATTGGTATTGAAAACAGAAGATGAGTACACTTGTAGAACAGTAGAAATTATGCAAACTAGTGCACAGGGGAAAATGTGCACCTAAATGTACCACAGACACTTGAGGGAAAATACCTAAAAATCAGACACACATGTGACTGAAAACTCAAAATACGAAGCCAAAAAGATTGTGGCCAAAAGCTCACTTGTAGTAGTACTTTCTCACTGTGGAGACAAAATACCCCACACTTGAAACTTAAAGAGGTTCATTTTGTCTCATGCTTTCAGAAGGCTTAGTTTACAGTTATCTGCTCCAAGGCAGAAACAGTATGGCAGAGGGCCTGAGGAGGAAAGCTGCTTAACTCATGGCAGCCAGGAAGAAGCAAAGCGAGGAGCCAGGAAAAGAGTAGATCTTCCAGGTCACACTTTCCACAATCTACCTTTTCCCAACAAGCCCCACTTTTAAGCAACATACTAAACAATGAGTTCATCAGTGGGTTAGTCTGCTGATGAGTGTATGACCCCATCACCTTCTAAGAGTTCCATCTTTGAACACATGAGAGTTTGGAGGGGATTTTAGATTTAATCTATAACATCTTTTTGAAAAATGGACAAAAATCTTTCCATATTTTTGGGAAAAAATCAAATTCTTGGATCCATAAAATTTGATGAAGAAGCAAACAAATGAAATCAATAATATTATCAAACAGTCAAAAACTTGTAGCCAGGAAGCGTTTCAAAACATATATTACCTACGAGGAGGACAAAGACAAGAATAAAAGCTAATTTTTCATCGAGTCATGTGTGACACAGATGTTTAGTGGAAATATATAAAAGAGAAGAAAGGAAAAACTAAAACCACCAACCTGGAATCCTGTATTCAGTTAGACTTTTCTTCAGAAACAATTATGAAAAACATACTAGTTTTCAAAAAGAACTGGGAACATTTGGCAGCTTCTTATAAAATTCAACATTTCTTCTATGATCCCCAAATCCCTCTCAAAACATATACTTGCAACTATATATTCATAAAAATGTGTTGTTAATGCTTATGGATGGTTTGTCCTAACAGACCAAAAACTGGATACAACATACAAGTCTTTTAATCAGCCCAATTTATAAATTAAATATGGGCCATTTGTAAAATAAAACAATATATAAAATGCAATGGTATAGAAGCAATTTAATAAGACAAATACAAGAAAAGCGCAGATATTTCAATTGTGAAATTTTATAGCAAGTAAGCATAAGTATAAGGAATTAGAGTAAATTTGTGTAGTTTGTATAGATGTAGTAGAGACTGGAATAGCATGACAAGGGAGCTTCCTTGGCTGATGGAAATACTTTATATCTTGGGAAGCGTGTTGGGTGGCACGTAGATGGAGGCTGTTGTTAGGTGCACTGAGCTATCGCCTTTAATGTGTATATTTCACTGTGTATTATATGCTACGTAAGCATTCGTCCATAGAATCAGTTGGTAATGCTTTGACTTGACTTCTGTTTGTATTTCAATTAATAATCCTAAAGTTGAAAATTCCCAAAGTGTCATTGGCTAAAGTGGTTTATGTGCATTTAAGTCTCACTGATATTATCTAAAATGTTTCATGCAAAAAGTTTAGAATTCAAGAGTATACATTGTTTTTGTTTTTTCTCTACAGTCTTCCAAGTTTTGGATTACGGACACATTCGCATGTTTATTTATACAGTTGACCATTAGGAAAATGCACTGTTCCATTTTGGAGAATAATTTAATACTGCTCTGCACTCAGTAATTATCACAATTCTAAACAAACATGCTCTGTGGGCTTCAGCCCAGTTCTAATCCAGCGCCAGCCTAGAGACGGTAGTGTGGTGTGTCAGCCTCATTCCAGCCCATCGTTTTATTGCGCTCAGGTTTTGTGTGATTGAAGACAGCTATCTAATATCAAATGTACTTTGAATTTTCCTGCGTGGTCTATTTCTTGAAAGATGGACAAAAAAGAAGCTTTTTCTCACCATTTGGCTGCATTTGTGGCAACTTCAGGCTGGCCCAGATGGCGGGATTCAGCTCTTGTGTGAAACAGGTAAAGGCAACATCGAAAATGCGACTGACAGTTTTCCCAAGCTTCAAAAACAACAGATGTTCCAGATTCCCGTTTCCTCCATTTTGCCCCTCAATTGAAAATTATGTGACATCCTGCTTATTTTGCCAACAAAGGAAACTTTTCCACCGGAGTGGTAAGTG
Source organism: Thryonomys swinderianus (assembly GCA_004025085.1). Classification (NCBI taxonomy): domain Eukaryota; kingdom Metazoa; phylum Chordata; class Mammalia; order Rodentia; family Thryonomyidae; genus Thryonomys; species Thryonomys swinderianus. The sequence continues at coordinate 3,769 of PVIC010028446.1, forward strand.
ATTGTGATGGCTTTAATCATATGAAAACTCCATCTTTTCATTCAGTGTGGCTGAAGGCGAGGTCAACGAAGCTACGTAAGAAACAGGAAAAAAGGCGACTGATCATGGTGGGAGCTGTCGGAGGGGACAGACCTCAGTTACCCAAGGGAGGGGCAGGCAGCAGGGTCTGACCCACAAAAGTGCTTTGCTCAGGCTCAGAGGGGTTTCCGTCGTGCACATCACACTCAAGTACTAAGATGATGTGTCAGTCGCACACAACTGAGTTGTATCTGTCACTTTAATGACCAAAATGACCAGCATTGGAGTGGTTAGCTGGTCCTTCCAGGACAGATTTAGATCGGCTGCGCTCGGTCTGGTTGCTCCTTAGGAAACTGCCCTTCCACGGGGCGATCCGAGCAGTCCTGATGACAAGCTAAGATCGTGCAATGCTGAACAGCTGGGAATGGGGAACGCTTCCTACGGGGCTTCCAGTTTTGCACAGAAAAGAGTCACGAGAACTTTTAGATGCCTGGCGCAGTTTACAAAAGTAATGGTCTGCTGTTTTTTAAGAAATTGTTGGTACGTACATAAAGCTAGCTACCTGAATTAAAAAAAAATGATTCAATTTCTCTTTCTTTATTCCTCATCTTTTCCTTGGTTAGTTTCTCTTTTTTTGTTTGTTTGTTTTTATTTTGTGAGACAGGGTCTCGCTTTGTAGTTCAGGCTGGCTCTGAGCTCACTATGTAGTCCCGGCAAGCCTCGAACTCAGCAATCCTCCTGTCTCTGCCTCCCGAGTGCTGGGATTACAGGCGTGAGCCACCACGCCCGGCTGTTAGTTTCATTTTAAAGAAACAATTGAACTTAAAATAGCAATTCAGGGGACTACTTCTTGCATCACTAGGTAGTTTTTACTTTTCAAATTTCTACCTCACGGAAACCAGTAACAAGAAGAAAGTAATTAGTAAGACAGCGCTGCAGGCGCAGCAGTTCACACGGCGGCTCCTGGGAGAAGCACCCCTCCGAGTTTGGTTACATTAGTAATAAATCTTCCACTTCCTGTCATCTTCCCCCAAATCGCTCTTTTCCTCTGAGCTCTCGCAGGGTTCCTCAGCGCTGACGTGTGGGGTGAATCACTGGCACCTAACTATATGTTTCTATTTCTGGATGAATCCGTCTGCCGTGATGGTTCGGAAATCTTTTCTGCAGAAGAACCGGCTGCGGTCCTTCCTCTCTTCGCCTTCGCTCGGCTTTCTGCAGCTGCGTGTTCCCTGGCGGACAGCGCCAGAGTGGAATCCTGTGTCCCCGCACAACCGGAAAGGAAGACCTCCGTCCGTATATTTATTCAGTTCGTTAACAAAGAATTACTGAGCCACTGGACGTGCTATGAGTTTCTTTTTTATGTAAAAGGGTGACAAATCAGAGGACCATTATTAATTTTTCTTCTAACCAGGAAGGAGAACAGTTCACAAGAAGCTGCCTTTCAGAGCGTACCTCAAGCTGCCCGTCTTTCCCTTTAGTTGTCATCTAAGGAGCGCTGCTTCTCTCAAGAGTCTGGCAAACATCATTATTCTTCTCTGTTTAGTTTAAAGACATATACAAAGCCAAAAGATAGCTATGGGCTAGAACGTAAAATGTTTACACGTGAAACAAATAGTAAAACACGACTTATCTTTACAGCTAAGTAGGGTGTAGGCAAACTGACCTATGCGGTTCAAAGGAAGCAGTTACTTCTGCAAAATAAACACTGAAGTAGATGCAGCAGCACAAGCTCGTCCTGGGGCGGCGGAGGATTGGTGCCGCACAGGCTTGGTTCCAGAAGGAAGCTGAGGAGTGGAATTTGTTCTCTGGAAGAAAACGACCTTCTTCCTCTGGGGCTTTTTATTCATCATTTTTACTCTACCCATTCATAGGAGGAGAATATTCACTAAACTTACCTACATTTGTTTTCTGTTTCGATTTAGAGTTAGACGAAGTTCCCTGATTTTTCCTCTTCAGTGGTTATGCGCGTAAGCCAGCACGCAAGTGACGCATTTGCCAGGCTTATGAGAGTTTATGGTGGTCAAGAAGCGAAGCAGAAATTGGAGAGTCCCCGAAAAAGGAAGTTGAAGTGAATGTCAGAGGCCACTGTGGTTAATTAGGACCTGACATGAACTCAGAAAGACGAGTGTGGTAGTTACTTTTCTCTCACTGCTGACACATAATGCCTGGCACCCAAAGTTAAAGGGGGAAAAGTTTATTTGACTTAAAGTGCTTAGACATTTCAGCCTATAATTGGCTGCCTCCAAGCCAGAGGAGCAGCAGTTCATGACGGCACAAGCAGCAAAAATAACAAGGGAAACGGAGTAGCATCTTTCTGGCTCTTTGACCTTATCCAGACTATTTAGAGTAGGGCGGTTGCAAGCCATTTGGTGACTGGTTTAGCAATCCCGCGGCTGTGATCATAGCATCACACACTCCAGAATCGCTCACCTCTGAAACCACCTTTGACTGCATGTGGTTTCGGGGGGACATTAGACCAAAACCATTGCAACAAGGATCATCTCGTTGGCTAAGTTAAAAAAAATGAATTTTGTTCTACTTTTAATATAAAGGTACAGGAAGGTAATAAACAAAAGACCAGAGACATGCTGTCCATTCACAAGCACTTTAAGGAGAGGTCCCAAGCCACTGAAAAGATCACCTTCCATATTTAGGCTGATGCAAAATATTGAGAGTTGGTATAACATGTGTGCCTGAAATTCTTTGTCCTGATCTCTTTTATTAACTTCATATCTGCATCTCTTATGATCTTTCTTCAATTATAATGAATCAAGAAATTCCTATTTTAGAAAATGAACATTTCTATTGTCATTTCATTCATGGTGAATCAGAAAGGTATTCCTTTTGATTGTTAAATTATATTCAATTTTCTTTGTAGATGATAATTAAATCTTCAGATTTTTTAAAATTGAAATCTTTATTGGTACAATTTATATACATCTCACAATCACATATAACATTGGGGAATTTGTACCAGTATATGACACAAGTTAATTCTCATTTTTACCCATATCCCTACCCACCCACACCCCCATCCCCTTTATACATACTTTTATGTTCTTTCTGAATCATATTTATTCCTTCCCCTTATTACATTCCCACACCAAATTTCCTATGGAAATTTCCCACTCTATAAAAGCTGTCATACTTTTTAGAGCTCATTTGCATCTACAGGTGTTCATGTCAAAGAGAAGATCTGGAATTTGCCTATCTGTGATCTATTGATTTCACTTATTAGTATATCCTCCAGGTATCTCTATTTGCAATAGATATTTTTGTTTTTATTACATTAAAAATAACTCTTTCTAAAACCTGGAGAATTTCCAAGTGGTACAGAATTGCTGGTGGCACTGGGCATACTTTTCCTTACATTTCTCTGGAGTCTTTCATCCTGTGGAACCAGCCAAATAATATAGTCATGACTGAATTCTAACGAGTTTTCAGTAAGCTTAACTCAGTAAAACAGACAGTATTTGACAAAAAATTTGTAATTATCAGGTTAATAAGGATTAACTAAATGTTCTATTGTTTTAGGCAGAACTTGTACTTGGATTTAAGTGACAATTTGTATTTCGCAGTGACTCTGAAATTTAATAAAAACTTCTAATATAACATTTAAAATATATCTAGGTACTAAGAATGGACTCATTTAGATAGCTTTTGTGATTTCTGCATTTTTTCTACAGCACATTTCATTTACATAATAACCCTGATGAGAAATGTAACATTCAGTGTAAGAGTGAGCTTTGGCCATTGTATAAATAGTAGAAACATGCTGTGGTGTGGTCTGTCGCAGGCAGCCTGGAAGTCCGTGTTTCTCATTGTTGGACTGGAATTAGCACTACCAAAATATACTTCTAAGGGAACGTTGTAGAACTTATTTACAATTCTGTGACTTCTTCTGGGGTTGTAATGACCTATGGTCATTTTAAAATTTTGTTCATGGAACTTAATGTTCTAACAAATTGAACTTCCAAGAGCTACTGTGCTTAAGTCCAATGCAATGACATCGTGCATCTAATATTGTTCTGTTCAGTATTGTTCTGTTCAGGCACTATGTGCCTGGCAATCCAGGTATCTCACCTAATTCTTCTACAAATGATCTCAACTTCATATTTAAATGACGATGAGGATTTCCACATTGCAAACTGAAAACTGAAATTAAAAGAGATTAAATAGCTTGCAGATATTGTATAGAGAATAATAACTAGGTCCTTTTGACTTGTATGTCTATACATTAACCATTAGGAAACGTTCACCTGAGTCTCAAAAGTCAGGAGTTAATATTAATGGTAATTTTTGATATTTCTCAAAACTTATGTAAAACTTTTTAAAAAAGACATTAAGAACTGTAAAGACTTTTAAGAAAACCTTCAATATTTGAAAATAATTTTTCTCAAATCTCTGTCATCTGCTCACTGTTTTGCCATAATTCCTAAAAGGTTAAATTAAATTATAGATATTGTATTTTAAGATATATATTAGCCTCTCAGTTCACAGTGCTCAGTTTCTGAAAAGTAAAACTGTAAGTACACAAAAGTAAATTTTCATGAAAAGAAGACAAACGGGATTTTCATAAACTATATCTCAAGGGGAACGGTAAAATAATAACATGACTATCTTCTAGCAAAGCTAATAGAGATTGATCCAGACAGAATTAATTATGGGACATGGCTACAGTATGCATTTTCAGCACACCATGCCTTCTCCATCTAATTCTTATTTCTAGAAAATTACATAAAGGCACTAATTTGATTCATCAAGTAAATCTGATAAAAATAAGTACCAGGTAACAAAAATATTCAAAGCCCATAAATCAGGAAAAAAATAAAGAAAATGCTTTAGAAAACTCTCTTGGGTTCCCCATCAAGGTGTCTATACAGACAACATTTTTTAGTTTATTAATCCCTGTCATAGATTTGAAAACTGTATCACAATGTACATTTTTGATACTAAAATATCTATATTCTGGCTATAACACTTGAAAAAATATTAAAAACTTCGACTCATTATATTCCCTATTAATCTTCAACTCCTGAATTTTTATAAGTCTAACTCGAATCAATACTCATTTTTAAAATTTCTAAGTTGCTTAAGAAAATACTAAAGCCAACATCGAGTTGATACCAAAGACGTTATTTACATTGGTGTGTCAGTGGTAATAAAATTGTTAATTCTTTCATTCTTATCTTTCAATCTGCATACTTGCTTGTATAATCTGTAGTTTTCAAATCTAAACATTGTCTTAGACTAGTTTTTGATGCATAGCATGATTACGATGATAATATGGAGCGCTCACACACCTCTTACCCAAATATCCCTTATTACTCACACTTGTAGTTAACAAGGTACATTTGTCATAACTAACAAATGGTAACTAACAAACTATATGATTCAAATTAAAGTCCATACATTTTTTAAGCTATCCTGAATTTTTATCTACTATCACTTTTGCCTTTCACGAACCCATCCTGGATATTGTTATATACAATTTCTCTGCCTCTTTAAATTCCCCAAGCTGTGATAATTTATCAGACTTGGTTTTTGATAATGTAGGGAATTTTGAGGAATATGTGTCAGTTATTTTGAGAATATTTCTCCCTGGGAATTTATTCAGTCCCTCATCCTCATTTCAGTGAAGTTAAGGGAGTTTTGTGGGAGACCTAGAAGTAAATTGTCTAGTACCCCCAAAATGAAATACCTAGAATCCTTCTAACAAAGAAAGCCAAACATCCCCAAGGAGAAAAGACAGCCTCTACTTTAAAATCTACAGCAACTGAAAAGAGAGATTAAAGAGGATATCAGGAAATGGAAAGGCATCTCTTATTCCTGAGTAGGAAGAACCAATACAGAGAAAAATGGCCACCTTTCTAAAACTGGTGTATACATTCAAGGCAATCCCAATTAAAATTTCAGTGGTATGTTTCATAGAAACAGAAAATGACCTCAAAATTCATTTGGAACCAGAAGAGACCTAGAATAACAAAAGGAATTCTTGGCAACAAAGATATAGCAGGGGGTATCACAATCCTCAACTTGAAACTATACTACAAGGCCACCGTGATAAAAACAGCATGGTACTAACAAAGTAATAGACTCAAGGACAAGTGGAACAGACTAGAAGATGCAGAAAGAACTCCAAACATAGTAAGCCACTCATCTGTGACAAAGGAGCCAAACATCCCCAAGGAGAAAAGACGGCCTCTTTGATAAATATGCTGGAAAAACTGGATTTCAACTTGCCAAAGACTAAAACTAGACCTAAATCTTTCACCATGTACTAAATTGAAATAGAAGTGGATTAAAGATCTAAATGTTAAAACATAAACATTAGACCTGCTGGGAGATAGGTTATGTATAACTCTTGAAGACATTGGGGTAGGGAGTGTTTTATTAAAAAAAAAAACAACTCAGTAGCATGAGAACTAGCATGAAGAATCAATGATTTGGATCTCATCTTATTCAAAAGCTCCTAGACAGCAAGATAAACCACCAGCAGAGCAAAAAGACAAACCTACAATATGGGGAAAAATTTTTACCAGCTGTTTCTCACACAAAGGGCAACTAGAATATACAAAAAACTTTAAAAAATTAAACACTCTTCAATTTAAAGACCCAATTAAAAAGTGAAATAAACAGACATTTTTTTCAGACGAAGAAGTAAAAGCAGCAAAGGAAGATGAAAAAATGTTCAGTATCACTAGTCTTTCAAAAGACGGAGATGAAAACAACACTGAGATTTTGTTTCATTCCAAAAAGAATGGCACTAATTAAGATATCAACTAATAATCAATGCTGGAAGCACTGTGGGAAGAAGGAATCCTTCTCCATTATTGGTGTGAATGCAGACTGGTGTAACCACTGTGAAAATTAGTGTGGAGGTTCCTTGAAAAACTAGGATTGGAGGTCCTGCCATTTCTCTTATAGATATATTCACAAAAATTATAAGCATCTACCACAGTGACATATGCACACCCATGTTTATAGTGACAATTTGTAATAGCTAGGTCTTGGAAATAGCCCAAATGCACATCAACTAGAGAATGGATAAAAATGTGGGCTTTTAAAAAAGATATAAAATGGAGAATTGCTCACCCACAATGAAAAATTAGTCATTTGTAGCTAAATGGATGCACCTTGAGTCCATACTTACGAGTGAAATCAATAAGATACACATGTGTAGGTACCGTATCATTTTTCTACTGAGAAAGTGAAGGTGAGGTCCAAAATGTATGATAGGCATTGTAAAATAGGAAGAAAATCTTCAAAGGGGAAGGGGAACTGGGGGGATAGGGCAAATAATAAATTTGAAGGTAAAAAGAAAAATAAATGGAAATAAAGTTCATGTATATAGGAGTGGAATGGGTGGAGAGAGCAGGGGAATGGGAAAATATAAGAATATATATATATATATATATATATATATATATATATATATATATATGTACAAGTAGAAATTCTCAATGATGAATGTGATCATAATGTATACTTAAAGTGTATTAATGAACAATTAAAAACACATAAATTATCTCACCATGTCATACCTTCAAAATCAGATATTATCAATATGACTAATGTTAGTGTTAAACATGATCACCTGGTGGGGGTAATGTATATCAGATTTCTTTACGATAAAGTTATTTTTTCTCTCTCCCTTTATATAGTCTTTTGGAAAGAAGACATTGTGCACAACTGACAGTTGAAGAATGAGAAATTAGTTGGGAGCATTGGTTGCGAGCATGCTAGTCACCCTAGCACTTTGGGAAACTGAGGCAGAAGGATCACAAGTTTGAGCCCCACTTGAGTAACTTAGCGAGTTAGAGACACCTTGTTTCACACAAAATAAAAAAAAATATATATATATGTATAGTAAGGAAAACACAGGGCTGGAAATGGAAATCAGCGTGAAAGTCCTGGGCTCAACCCTCAATACTGGAAAATTAAAAGAATGAGGGATTATACTATGTTTTCTTGATCTAAATACCTATGTGAACTATGTGGGACCCTTCTGTATGGACACTATTTGCCTTTTCCACTCATTACTCGCTCTGACATTTATTTATTTTGATATGAATCATATTTGTTTTTGGGCTTTAAACTTTAATCAAGCATTACCTTTATTCTCAAAATTTTCCAGATAGACCACAGGAAATGTTTTCATTTATCTCCTATGCCTCTGTAATATCTACACCATACCCCCAACACTAGGATGTTGTGTGTGTGTGTGTGTGTGTTTGTGTGCATTTGTGTTGTGTACGTAAGCATTCCTTTACCTCTTGATGATGAAGTGTGCTCCAGGCTCTGTTTTTGATAATTATTGCCCTGGTTTTGGAAAAAATTTTGCTATTTTCAATAGGTTAGCTTTACCAGATTCTTTTTCTGTTGGCTTTAAGCTGTGATGACAGTGATGTACTAAAGAGCAATACTGTCACATGGGCCCCATCTACAATAAATCTGTGTTTTGTGAGTTAAGTGTTTTTGTGTTTTGAACTTTTTTTTTTTTGTATCTCAGAAGCAGTCATAAAGCCAGTACTCAGCAAGAGATTTAGGAAAATGATCATAAAATAAATTAAATATTCAGCCCTAATTTCTTAGTAGGCACAGAAATAACTTCTTGATTTTGGAAAGAAATATATCTGGAATATGATATATAAATTATGTGTAATCATTGAGTAGATTTATGAATTTATATTAAATATATTTGTGAATTGCACATACTTTCATGATTCAGTTAAATGCATATAAGTAGGTAATCTTTAAATCACCTTAATTTAAAATTGGATTCAATATTTGGCTGTTGTACCAAAGGAATAACTAAAACTTAAGCTTTAATAATGTATCTTTTATTTCATGTTCTATTAGTGGCACAGTTTTGTTAATATGCTAAAATAAATTTAATTGAAGAATAAAAAAATATCCTGTTACTGCATTCCTATGCTATAGGATTTATCTAGAAATACAAACTGTACCACGTCTTTCAAATTACATTACATTTCTTGTTTATTCAAGCCTCAGTGTTATAAAAATATGAACTTTAAAGAATCTGATATTTCTTATTTTTTTTTTTTTTTTGGAGACAGGGTCTCACTTTGTAGTTCAGGCTGGCTCTGAGCTCACTATGTAGCCCAGGCAAGCCTGGAACTCAGCAATCCTCCTGCCTCTGCCTCCCGAGTGCTGGGATGACAGGCATGAGCCACCACACCCGGCACTGTGGTATGCGGTATTGATTGTTGGTGGGCGTGAGTCTCCACACCCAGCATTGTATGTGGTTACTGGGGATTGAACTCAGGACCTTGCACTTGAAAGACAGGCGCCGGAACCGCTGAGCTAACCCTCCGGCCCTGATATTTTTTAAAATTTTACTAACTTAGTTTGCCCATTCATCAGTTGGAGGACATTGACTTATTTCTACTTTTGACTTTTATGGTGAAAATTGCTGAGTATTCACGTATAAACTTTTGCATGTACATCTGCTTTGGATATTCTCAGTAAAGCTAACAGTAGAAATGCTGCATAATTTGATAACTCAAGTGTAATATTTTAAATAAAACTATTAAACTTTGTAATGCAGCTGGAGTATTATTTTACTAGTTCTGAGAGCTATGATGCTTCAATTTCTCCACATACCTATCAACACGTTATTATATAAAAAATTCAATTTCCTGTACCTACTTTACAAATGAGAAGGGATCTGATGTTAATAATTTTTACAAAACATTTCCAATAGAACTATATTATAAAAGTCAATATATACCTTTATAACACCATAATATATTTTGCAAATTGTTAATGTCATTAAATATTTTCTGCCCATTAACCTAAGTATACTTAGTAACATTTTTCTCCAAAGTATTGAAACAGCTTATATAATATAAATCCTGTGTTAATTGATTCTATTTTTAATTTTCAGATATAAATTCAGATGTACTTTGGAGATAGGACTTTTAAAGAATACTTCCTACTGTTATGCTGGAAATGAACTTCAGAGGAGGGCCTTGGGCATGGAGATAAAATTTGACTTTGTAGAGTAAGAACTGGCAAAAAATGTTATAGTCGACAATTTTATTTTAGGTCATTAGATATGAGATATTATAGTTTTAGCTGAAAAATAAGTTACTAAAACACTGTAATAACTACATCTCTACTAAGTTATTCATGAAGGTAGAGTCAAACTATACCATTATATAATGGAAACTATGACAAAATTCATCCTGGATATACTTGGAGTTAATTTCCTTATGCCATTTTCCCATATTTTGAGTTCCCCTCCTTTGTAAATAAGACCTCATTGTAATGACTAATGGTATAATTTGGAAGTATATACTAGTGATGCTCTAAAGTTTGGAAGAGACAGTTTTCTTTTATTGCCGTGGGTCAATTAATACTTGTTCACTCAGGTATCTATTCTTGGCCTTACCAAGAATAACTGATGTCTGTGAACTAAGGAAAACCTTTCAATAGGCAAAACTTATTGTAAAATGTTTGCAGTGAAATTAGTGTTCTTAATGACAAGTTCCACAGGCCTTGGTCAGCTCTTGTTATTCTTTGTATTCACAGATTCAAAAAGTATCAATCCATTTAGTATCACTAAGGCACTGCTGAACTGTTACAAACAATTGTCTCCCTTGGGTGTAGATCGGAGGGGTAGTTGGATGGGACAGTGTGAGGTAAAAGGGCTAACACCCAGCCCCTTGGGAAGAGAAAGGTCAAAGCACAATCTCCTGACAAGTATGCAAAAGAATGAGAAACTGAAGTTGTAAATGCATTCTAGAATGTCTGATCGATATTGTGGAATAGTAAATATTCAAAGAAAAATAGGGTTTAGGGGTAAAAAATGAGAGAAAAGAAAAAGAAATCGATGGTTAAAAAAAGGAACAAAGCTTGTGTATATAGGGACAAGGAGTTATAGGGTGGGTAGGAGAAGAGGAAACGAGAAGTTATGTCATATAATGGTACATATTCTCAATGTGAAATATAATTGAGATGTGTATATATAATGTACCAATAAATTAAATTAAGTTAAAAAAATAATGAGTTTCTTCACCTGCCACATACTGTATTAGCAAATGTAGAATACAAAATGTAGGGCATAGGAAATATGTAACAAGTTTTCATTTTGTTAGGTATTTCACAACCCAGCAAATGAAGGCGGATAAATTAAAAAAATGTGCAATTAACTAGATGATATAAATATGACTTCAATAAAATATGTCTATGTAATTTGGAGATTCAAATTAAAATACTATCTTAGTGACATGCAAGGCTTCTTTAAGACCTTTTATACCACATGTTCTTCTGTTTATCATCTCATTTCATTCTCACCAGATTTAAATATTACTGGTGACAATGGAGAATCTAATTTCCAAAATTCAGTGATTTCCCCTAGGTTTCAATTAAGGAGTCTTTGTCTTACTTAATAATCGATATTTTCTGCCATAGACTGAACTGCATATAAATGGACAGAAAATATTGTCTTTTTTGTATTAGTTATACAAACTACTTCAACAGAGAAACATTTTAATTATGTGGTGATTGGAAAATATAGTTAGCACAGGAAACAAAGGATAAATGTTCGAGTTCTGTATCACTTTTGAGAATAAAAGGTTAATCTTGTAGCAGCCACAACAGATGCTCAGTGAGTTTTTGCTTTTAGTTTCTGTTTAAATTAGTGGATGTAAATATATTGAAGATTTCCATTCATTTTAATTAAATTATCTTTCATTGTCCAAATTGTTCCATGTTTAGCCAGTGGGAATCCATTCAAGTTAGTTCTTTTTGATGTGATCCTACTAACCTTGTGTGGCTTCCACCCTTTTTGGGATCATCTTCTATATATCCTATCTCCGAACTGAATCAGCCCTTTCAGGATGTCTGGCCCAGCACAAGAATCTGAGCATGGCAGAGACAGTATTTAAGGTCTGGAGGGCAAAGACTAGAGTCCCTGGAGTTCTGGTGGCCAAAGACATGAACTGAAGAGTGTAGCCTACCCCAGGAGAAAGAGAAAACCATGTTTGTCTTATCCAGCCCCTCAGCTGATTGGATGGTGCCTGCTCACATGGAGAGCAAACCTTCCCCACTCAGTCCAGACACTTACACACCACTCTTCTGTGGAAATATCCTCACAGACACCCTCAGAAATGATCCCTCCCCACTTCGACAGGTAATGCATAATTCAGTCAATAAAGTAACCATTGTACCACCCATCTACTAAAGGATAGTTACTTCCAAGATTTAAAGATTATGACTAAAGCAGCTACAAACAGATGCCACTTATGAACAGGCTTTTCTGTGAACAATAGTCTTCAGCTCTTTTAAGAAAACATCAAGAAGCACTATGACTCTATCACATGGTATGTTCAGTTACCGAGAAGGTGTCAAAGTGTCTTCTGAAATTCCTGAGACATCTTACATTCTTACCAGCAGCGAATGAATGGTTTGCCCACATCCTTGCCAGCATTTGATGTTAAAACTGTTTGTGATTTTGACCATTTAGTATAGCTTACCTCATAAATGTTTCCATTTATATTTCCCTAATGACATTTCCTGTCATGAATAGTTCCACATGATTATGATTTTTTAGTTGTATAACCTTTGGTGATATGTACGTTAAAGTCTTTAGCCTTTTATTTGAGCTGCTTATTTTCTTATTTTTGAATTTCATAAGTTCTTTAGATATTTTAGATAACAAGTCTTTATTAAGCATTTTCTTCCATTCTGTTTCTTGCCCTTTCATTCTTTTGGCAATGCCTTTTGTGCAGCAAAATTTTAAAATTTTAATGAAGTTCTGCTAAACAATTCTTCATTAATGGATTGAATCTCCTCTTGTATCTAAAATGTCACTGCCGAATCCAAAGTTTCTACTTTTTCTCCTATTAATTTTTCTAGGAGTTTGACAATTTTGAATTTTATACTTAGGCTATGACTAATTTAGAATTAATTTTTGTGGAAATGTAAGTTCTGTAGCTAGATTTATTTTATTTTGTATATTCCTTGTGCAGTTATTCCAGCCCTGTGTGTTGAACACAATGATCTTTTCTCAGTTGCATTGACTTAGTATTTTGTTAAAGGTCAGTTGGCTAAATTTTCATCATTTCTAGATTCTTCATTGATTTGTTTATCTTTCCTATTCCTGTCTTGCTTACTGTAGTATTACATAGTACATCTCACAGGTGCACGATATCTGTCTTCCAAATTGCTCTTTTTCATTAGTAATGCAATGATTTTTCTGGGTCTTTTGCCTTTCTGTACTTTAGAATCAGATTATCAATAATGACAAAATTACAGCCTGGGATTTTGATTAAGATTGTTAAGTTTGTAGCTCACATTGGGAAGAACTGTTACTAAAACATCAAGTCTTCCTATGTGCAATCTTGAAATGTCTCTAGTCTCTAACTTCTTCCACCAGGGTTTGTTTGCCTCATAAAATCATGTACATATTTTGTTAGCTTTGTGCATAACTATTTTATATTTGAAGATGTTAATGGGATTAATGTTATAATTTTGCAATCCACTTGTTCATTTATGGTACATAGGAAAGTAATTGACTTTATTATATTAATCTTATGTCTTGATACCTTGCTTTAAATTGTTTATTGGTTTTAGAAGAACGTGTTGTTGCATATTTTTTTTCAGATTTTCTGCGTAATCATGTTGCTTGTGAAGAAATTTAATTTCTTTCTTACTAGTTTTCATATTTATTTTTAATCTAGACCTTCTGGTACAACATTGAAAAGGAGAGATCAGAGGGGTCATCTTTGCCTTATTCCTAGCATTAATATCAACATTTTTTGTTTTCTTACCAATAAGTATGATTAATTATAAGTTTTTAAAAAATAGATATTCCTTATTATATTGAGGAAATTTTCCCTATTCCTACTTTCTTGTGAGTTTCTGTCACTAATAGGTGTTGGATTTTGTTCTGTGCACATTCTATATCTCTTTATGTGATCACTCAGTTTTCTTCTCTGGCCTCTTGATGTAATGGATTACATTAATTGATTTTTAAATGTTGACTCAGCTTTAGATAGATAGAAAAATCCTTATTATATTAGTTGTAATTCTTTTTATACAACATTAGGAATGAGTGGAAATTTTTATTTTCTGAGAGAGCTGCTAGATTTTTCAGGTTAGCTGGTTCCTGAGGTTTTGAAAGATTATGAAATGGAAGCTAATCCCCTACTGTTCCTTTGGATGCATTTTTGTTTTTTGCATGTATTCTTATACTTCTATGTTGAATTCACTGTCCTTCATTCTTTTTATTTTTTCATTTAACATATATATGGACATGCCTGGTGGTAAGGACTAGTACCAAGACCTGGTTTCCTCTAGAAGGTTGACCTTTAAATAATCAATAATACTCATTCTTAGACTCCATTGCAAATAAAAGAATTTCATGCAGTGTAGCAGCAATCAAAATTACCAACATTATTTACATGTAATCTTTTGAGCTAAGAAGCTTCTGAATTAAAGCTTTACTTTTAATCATAGAAATGCTGAGAAATTCTTCTAAAGTGTATATATATATATATACTTATATATATAGTATATAAGTATATATATATATATAGTTTATTCCTTATAGAATTTATAAATATGTTTAAAGAATAAGAACCATAACCTGAGAAAATATACATTTTCCATGGCAGGTAAAAATTTGCCAGGAAAAGTGGTGTTGTGCACTATAAATTGGCAACTGATTTTAGCTTACTTCTTTTTTTCTAATTCTAGGAACAGATTTCACTCGAAATGTAGTGTTCACTGAATTCAAAACTGCACAGTTGACCTCTTGGGCTGATGTTCCCGAATACCATGTCAACGTGGACTGGAATAGTAAGTGCCTGTACTAATGCTTTTCATCTCTACCTCAATGGGATTTAAATGTATTCTGTTGACATTGGAATAAAGACGTGTCACTCACTATCAAATGTGTCATTCTGAAAATGCAGCCAGGGTGCTATTCAATTTCAGGTGAAAACAATTCCAGCTTTTCTGGGTACAAAGAGGCAGCTTGTCCTCATGTAACCATGGAGACCTGTGGTGAGTTTAGGACTTTAATTCGTGTGTTCCAGATCAGAAGAAAATAGTTCTGGGAAAACACAGGAATCATAGATCAACCTATAGAGAGAGAAGAGTTAGTCTCCGCAGCTGAGATCTTACCGCTCCTCACACTGTGGAGCCACACATCTCACCTCTGGTACATGATGCTTTATATCTACTATACAAAATCAGTACAGACCAAAGAAGGAAAGCAAACAGTGCCAAATATCATAAACGTTTCTTGAATAAATGGATGAATAAATTAAATAATCTCATTTTAAATTGACTGTAATTGTCAAACCATGAAATCAAGTGAAAGTTAAAGTCCATCAGTTTTCCAAGACTCAAAACAGGATAATACCTAGAAAAGCAAACAAGACACTCAATAATACTTCACAGTATTATTGAGTGTCTGGATGGAATATGAGGACTAGAAAAGCAAACTCTCAGAACCAATTTATTAGAAAAATAACTATATTCAAATCAGATAAATACATAAGTAAATAAGACATTATGTCATTTTCTTTTAAATTATAATGACAATATGATCAATTGCGATGGCTTAAAATACCCACATGAAAGAGCATTTTCTGCCTATACATGCTGCCTCAACCTGATCCACTTACTTTCCTTTCTTCTTCAAATTCAGCTCCAGTTTGATATTTCTCTTAGGGCTCCAGCATTAACTCAATACACTATGTAAATTTTGAGGACATCTCTAATATTCTCCATTTAATTTAAATGTGCTATCATATAATTTGTGTGGCAGTTTGTGGCAGAAGTTTCTAATCTCATGAACACCACCATTGTATTCACTATCTGCATTATAAGCAGTACATTTTCTTCTTTTCCTGCAGATAGGGGTAACCACGACTGAAATTGTGCCCATAGCAGTGTCACCGGAAGTGTCTGGGCGCCTTACAGGAAGGTCTCTTCTGAGGCTCTCAACTCAGAAGGGAGGAGGTCCTCTTTTGAGCTTTCTTCTATTTTATCCTGCAGTAAGGATGTGATGAAAGAGAACAAGCCAGTATCTAGCAGGATACTGGAAACCATTTACAAAATCATACTACTGAATGTTAGGATCCTTTGTCTCTGAAGGCTGTATGAAGCCAGTACATTACTTCTTGAGTTTTAGTAATCATCTTTTAAATTAGAGATCACTTACATAAGCCACTATTATCTATAATTGCTTTACTAATCTAACTCTGAAGCCAACTTCAGCACACCACACAAGTCCTCTTGCTTCCACTTCCATTTTCTGCTGACCTGTTACAGCTGTTTCAGGTTTATCTCCCTGTGTCTGGTTCCTCCTGCACATCCTGCTGGATTGATTTCTCTTAATCTTAGCTATGATGCTGCTGTCAGTTTAAAGGTCTTCAGCAGCTCACCTTTGCCAACATAATAAAACCTCTTGCCTTCATCTGACACGTGATATTCTTCAGACTGTTGGATTTATTCTAGAGAGCACCTCTCAGCTCTCTGTGTTCATTTAACCTCCTCACATTGTAACCATGCTGGACTATACCGCGGTCCCTCTGGGGGGAACAATTGTCTAACAGGTGCTCGTATCCTGCTCCTGTATTTTGACACACACTTCCTCCACCCGCTGGTCTCCCTGGACAACTGTCTCACATTATCTGCATTTTTTGCCAATACTTTTCTTCTTCTTCCTAACCTTCTGATTGTTAGTGTACATTTCTTTCAAGAGTCCTGCTTCTATTTCATTAGATTCTATTCTTATTAATTAATCTAATAGTCTATAGTAGCACCAGCTAGATAAATCTTGGAAAACATGAAGAAACTGAAAAAGAAGGTGGCCAGTATCTATCTGATGCATTCATTTATATTTACTTCTTGAGTACTCACTATTAATTTCTAATGAATAACACATGCATTAGAAATTAATTGTGTTCTGAATATTTTATAGGACATATTTATTCAGGTCATAGTTTTATTATGAGTAGATCACAAATTCTCTATTTAACATTTATACTGTAGGATATACTTCTATTAAAAAGTATTCATAGCCGGGCATGGTGGCTCACGCCTGTAATCCCAGCACTCAGGAGGCAGAGACAGGAGGATTGCTGAGTTTGAGGCTTGCCTGGGCTCCATAGTGAGCTCAGGGCCAGCCTGAGCTACAAAGCAAGACCCTGTCTCAAAAAAAAAAGTATTCATAGTTTTCTGAAATTAATACTTACCAGTATTAATTTGTCTTTTCATTTGCTAACTTTTCATTTGCAGTATTCATTTGTCTTTTCATTTGCTAACTCTGATAACAGTACAAAGGTCTTATTCTCTAAAAAACAAAACAAAACAAAAAAAACCCCACAAAAGTCTTTGTAATGTTTGGCAGAGTTTATGTGGCTAGATCTCTGGGGCCTTCAGGTACTTTCATGTCAAATTGTTGCTCTGATAGATTTTCATTCCTTCAGACTCCCCAGATATCCTTGTTGAATGCTATAAGTCATTCTTCCCCTGGTATTTCTAATCTCCTTCATTCTGTCCTATGTGTTTATTCCTAGTGCTCATTTCTATTAATATGTAGGTTTATTGGGGCTATTGTTTATTATGTCTTTTCTAACTCCAAAGAAAATCTGTAATGGCAGAAATCTTTGTTCACCACTGTGTACCAGCTACCTAGAACAATGAAACATAGGAGTCACTAAGAATATATTAAGTGAATGATCACTAAAGTGTACAGATGTGAGGACACATTTGAAAACTTTTTATAATAATCTCCGATGTAATAGGGAGATCATAGGATATGAGTAATCACAAATCAAGGACAATATCTAAAACCTTTTATTTGTTTAAAGTCTATTCATTGGCCAATTTGTGGGGAAAAATGTTCTTCTGTAAGAAATAAATACAGACTACAATTTTTCCATTAAACGTGATAAATATCATTCTAAATACCTTTGTTTCCTAAGTGTACCATTCTTTTGTTAGGTTATTCTTTCTGTTGGATTTTTATAATGGAGTGTTTTTGTATGATTCTATTGGTGTCAGTAAAGTAACAAAAATGCTCAAATGAAGTAAAGAGAACAGGAGACTTGCCTGACATTTCTCTTGCAATCTTCTGTTTAGAAGAGTCAACATTATTTTTCTGGGAAAACCACAGGAGAACAATCTGTACAAAATGTGACTGCTTTCAAAAACCTTCTCAGTTTTTGTTGAAATATATTTGTACCCAATAAATTATCTCATTCCTGTCCTAGATTATAGGTCTCAGACCTAAAGATTAGATGAAGTTCTTTTAAAAGCTCAGAAAGGAAATTAAAGTTTTCACAGTGACGATGTGTTGGAGGAAAACAAGGAACAGTTATAGTCTGCTTCTTCGGGAACAGGCATTTTCTTGCCTTTTGGGTATACAGATAAGTCATACCCTTACCAAGTCAGACCACAATTAGGGGAAATGGAGGTGTTAAAAAATAACCTGTACATGGTCTGTGTCAACACCTGCTTGTAATTAAGAGATATATCAACACAGGCTTACATAATAAATAATTTCTTTATGGCTGTAGAAAACAGGCTGATGAACTAAATAGAAGACTGCTTCAGTAGAAGAATTAATTTCTCTTCTGTGTTTGTAAACTTGCTAGGATATTTTAATTTTATTTTTTGGTTAAAATACTAATGTAATTCAAAACAAGGGCCATAGTGCAGTGCAATAGTGGTGCTGTCACATTGCCTCCCATAGAACACATCTTATACTTGCAGGGCTTTCCTGAAGGAAATAATGGCTGGACCACATTATTTACCACAGCAGAGAAAAATTACTTTCAAATCTGATAAAAACATACTGTCTTTTTAAAAAAAGAACACACATCATAATTTATAGATATTTGAATATCAAATTCTAGTGGTTTATATTTCAAAATTTTAATAAAATATTTTCTAAATTGAATATATTTAGAATAGCATAATAACACTGAATAGCGCAAGAATCTTTTTTTTAATTGAATTCTTTATTGGTACAATTTATATACATCTCAAAATCACATATAACATTGGGAAATTTGTACCATTATATGCCACCAGTTAATTCTCATTTTTACCCATATCCCTACCCACTCCCCCCTCCTCCCCCCTTTATACATGCACTTTTATTTTCTTTCTGTATCATATTTATTCCTTCCCTTCATCACATTCCCACACCAAGTTTCCTATAGAAATATTCCACTCTATAAAAGCTGTCCTACTTTCTAGAACTCATTTGCATCTACAGGTGTTCATGCCAAAGAGAAGATCCGGATATTGTCTATCTGTGATCTATTGATTTCACTTATTAGTATATCCTCC
>PVIC010028447.1:0-23207 GCA_004025085.1 Thryonomys swinderianus
TGTTGATTCTTTCTGCTAGTTCTTGTGCTAGGGAGGTTTTATTCATAAAGTCTCTGCCTAAGCCAATGTCTCCAAGAGTTTTACCAAGCCTGTTTACCAGCAGGCTTATTGTTTCTGTTTTAATGTTTAAGGCTCGTATCCACTGTGAGTTTAGTTTTGTGCATGGTGAAAGAGATAGGTCTAGCTTTAGCTTTTGGCTCTCTTTTCTTTTTTTGAGATAGGGTCTCACTTTATAGTTCAAGCTTGCCGTGAGCTTACTATGTAGCTCAGGCAAGTCTCGAACTCAGCAGGCCTCCTGCCTCTGCCTCCCAAGTGCTGGGATTACAGGCATGAGCCACCAAACCCAGCATTTGTGGTAATGTGGTACTGATTGCTGGTGGGCGTGAGTCACCACACCTGGTATCTTTTTTTTTTTTTTTTTTTTTGAGACAGGGTCTCACTTTGTAGTTCAGGCTGGCCCTGAGCTCACTATGTGGCCCAGGCAAGCCTCGAACTCAGCAATCTTCCTGTCTCTGCCTCCCGAGTGCTGGGATGACAGGCGCGAGCCACCACGCCCAGCACAACACCTGGTATCTTTGTATGTGGTTAGCATGGGTCGAACCAGAGACCTTGTCCTTGCTAGGCAGGTGCCAGAACCACTGAACTAAATCTCCGGCCCTGACTTTTCTCTTTAACCCTGGGCCATCAAAACTACTTGACCTTAACTCGTAGGTCTTTTAGGAACACAGTGCCCCAAAATGTTGATCCAAAAGTTTCCTCCTAAAATGAAGGCACAGGGCTCATCACCCTCCTGCGCCTGTTGCCCATGTTCTCTGCCACAGAGGAGGTAACAACACACTTCCCCTTCGGGCGGTACACGAGGAAACAATGGCCTGCACAATGGAGCGGCCTCAAACCAGCCCATTGTTTTCTTGGCTGCCTGAGGAAGGAGTTGGGCTCTTCAGGTCCCCAGAAAGATTTTGGCTTGTCCACCTCCTCAGATTCCCAAGCAACAAACAATTAAGCAATCTGGCCCCTTTCCCGCTCTCTGCCGGTGCGTAGGATGCTTGTCATCTTGCCCAGAGTCGCTGTAGCACTTAAGCTCCTCATCTGACTGTGCATAAGAGATAACAAATCAAAACATCATTAGGAGCAGGGCTCAGTTAAGACTCAATTTTAATTTTATTTGGGGGCACCTATTTTAGAGTTGAGATAGGTGTTTCTTGGCTATCTTCCTGTTTTCATCTTTCCTTCATTTTTTGTTTCAATACAATGCTATGAATGTTTCAAAAGAAGCTTGCTAACATGGACCTCATGTGAGTATAAAAACATAACATCTTGTGTCCTAGAACTCCAGATACCTGCAGAGAAGCATCCCAGAGAAGGGGGAAAAGCGAAGCGGTTGAGATATTTTCTACCCCTCAGGAATCTGGGGCAACTTCCTAAAGCTATGCAGGCACCCAACTTGGAAGAACCAGATAAGTTTGTGCCCCGACTAACCCCTTTCATTCAGAAATAACTACTGATTAAGTCTGAAAATCCCTGTTAATGGAAATTTTTAGGTATAACTGAAAACATTAGTTATATAGAAGTTAGTAGCTTTGCATACAAGAAAAAGAAAAAGAATTAGATGTCCAAAGAACCAGGCTGGCAGGTGTCATAAAAGAAAAGTGAAGTTGAAATGAAATTATCCAAAAATAACTGAAAAAAATTGGAAATTTATGTATGTTTTGTAGATGAACATTCAGTACACAGGGAAAACTAACCTAAATGAGGAAGTTTGGATCAAGGAAACCTATCTTTTTAATAAAAAAGAGAATGTAAACATCTGGCTCTTCTTTGACATAGAAACTGTATTTTAGGGTAATAACAGAAGTCTTTCATATAGAAAAACTGCCAGATAATAAGTGAGGGAGAGATGGAATTAGAGCAATTTCACTTCATAAACTCCTAGTATGGATTCAGAGAAAAGATGATCAAGTTCATTAAAAACTTTAGGAAAATCATTAATGAATGATGGATGAATACCCTTAAAATGCCAAAGTAGCAGTTCACAGGTTGGTCTGTATCTGCAAGGAGAGAAAAGTAGCACAGCCTCAGAGAGATCAAACCACCATCCTTCCCATTCAGTGATCCCTGGAGGGTCAGTCTCACACTTCGTCTCCGTCAGGTAAGAGGGAAGCACACCTCCTGCGGGGTTGTTAAGCAGCCAAAAAATATTTAACTTGAATCCATATATGTTTAGATCTAATACCCAGTTTGTAGGAAATACAGGAGACAGAAAAGCAAGCTCAATTGTACCCCCAGGACACAGCCAGATAGATAGGCCTAGAAGATGGGACATTCTGTAAGGGAACTCCCTGACTAGTGCGTGACCTGAAAATGAGGAGGTCTGGTGAGAGAAGGCCATGTACTTCTTTTAAGAATACTTAAAGGGAGCCGGAGATTTAGCTCAGTGGTTCTGCCGCCTGCCTAGCAAACACAAGGTCCCTGGTTTGATCCTGGTAACCACATACAATGATATGATATTGGGTGTGGTGACTCACACCCACCAGCAATAAGTACCACGCCCCACAATGCTGGGCGTGGTGGCTCATGCCTGTAATCCCAGCACTTGGGAGGCAGAGGCAGAGGCAGGAGGATTGCTGAGTTTGGGGCTTGCCTGGGCTACATAGTGAGCTCAGGGTCAGCCTGAACTACAAAGCAAGACCCTGTCTCAAAAAAAAAAAAAAAAAAAGGACCATATGGCTGAACATATCATTTCCTAAGACTAGATTTTGACAAGAATGAACCAACTATTAAGAGTACTGCAGGTCGGGCCGGAGATTTAGCTCAGTGGTTCTGCCACCTGCCTTGCAAGCGCAAGGTCGTGAGTTCGATCCTGGTAACCACATACGATGCTGGACGTGGAGACTCACGCCCACCAGCAATCAATACCACATACCACAGTGCCAGGCGTGGTGGTTCACGCCTGTAATCCCAGCACTCGTGAGGCAGAGACAGGAGGATTGCTGAGTTCCAGGCTTGCCTGGGCTACATACTGAGCTCAGGGCCAGCCTGAACTACATAAGTGAGACTCTGTCTCAAAAAAAAGGGGAAAGGACTGGATATTGCTTCAAATGAAAACTTGAGAGGAATTCTAGTGATTTTTTTATTTTAAAAATGCAGTTTACCAACAGTAAATACTAAATCACATTTTGATTAAAAATACAATACTGTACGCATGTGTATGTGTATATATTTTATGATGATGCATAGAGCCAAAAAAAGATTTAGATATATAAACAGTGAGACTTCAATCCTGATGGGTATTGGTAGTATAAACACAGATCTTTTTACCAGTCTGTACTTTAATTATTAACAGCAAATGTGTGTGAGTTCCCTAAGAATAAAAGGTTATTTTAAAACATAACAAATCAAAGCTGTCTTTTCAAATACAAAAGCAACAATGTAAATAAAAAATATTCCCTCTGCAGAAAGGTGTAAAGACTAGGTGAGCATGCCTGAAGCCCGGCAGGATTCTGGCCCCGCTGATAAGGCAAGCTTGGCTGGGAGCTCCAGGCCTTCCCCGAGGTCTCTATCCTCCTGTCCCCCGCTTGCCTGGTGCTGCCCCATGTCCCACACTCAGACTCGGCGTGCAGACAGTAGCTCTGAACTGTGTGGGTTGTTATCAGGCTCCCTACACCAATGTGAACTCCCTGCCCGTCTCCCGCCGCAGAGTTTCCACCCTATCCCTCCCCTGGGGCCCTGCAGGCAGCTGCCTCCCTCTTCTCCCTCCTGCGCCAGCCACAGCTGCTCAGGCCTTCAGGCTCCTCCCAAGTTGCCCCCCCCCCCCCCCCCCCCCCCCCCCCCCCCCCCCCCCCCCCCCCCCCCCCCCCCCCCCCCCCCCCCCGTCCGCTGGAGCTGCTCAGATCCCTTCCATCTCTGTCCCTTGGGCCCTGTCCATTCTTCATCTTGCATCTGCCTCTTGTTAGTTGTGTAGCCTCAAACTCGGTAACCATTTCACGGGGTGCGAGGGCCGAAAGAAGGGAATCAGAGTCTAGTGCTGTCATGCATGTCATTATACAGCTCAGCTCCACAACAAAGGAGGACTAGGTTGAAAGCACTTAGGCTCTGGGTGACACCCTGCAGTGGCCCTGGAGCAGGGTGCTTTCACCTTGAAAGGGCTGATCCTCCTGTCATCACAGTTAGGTGTCACCTGGTGTCTGACTGTCCTGGAGTCAAGTCTCTTTTTAGTGACATGGAGCTACTTCTGAAGCTCACAGCTGTTATCAAGTCTAAATGAGATTTTATATCAGAAGATAGCACAGTGCTTGGTGCTTGGTCAAAGTGGAAGCTGAACCTTCAAGCTAGTTCAGACCTTTTCAGTCTGTCTTTGCTCTCACTAATGGAGCTTGTAAAATATATTGTTAATCAAGTGTGGAATGTATCCTGGACTGGAATAGAATGTATAGTGTGTCTAAGAAAGACTGCAAGAGACAAACTTTTAGGTAACTGACTTAACATGCTATCAGCCAGCTGATGAAACTCAATGGAAAGTAGATATAAAATATATACTCCACTCTGCTCACTAATTGTCAGCAGATTCATTCACTAAGACAGAGTTCTGAGCTCTTGTTTTCCATCATGTCTCTATTTGCTATCAGGAATAAAATGCATCTGTTTGCCAAGGGAACTTGTAAAAGTCCTGCCTGTGTTTTTAATATTGCATATTCAATTTGTACTTCAGCATTTCTTCCTGAAACATACTCGTGAAGCTCCTTTGAACATAAAAACAATAGGCATCTTACTTAATGGCCAGTCTTAGTATTTTATTAGTCAAGTGTCAAGCATAATAAGATTTAAGTTTCTGATTATAAAAATTCATAATCCTGTAATCCCAGCTTGGAGGGAAGCTGGGACAGGAGGATTGTAAATCTGAATCACACCTGGGCAACTTAGTAAGACCCTGTCTCAAAATTAAAATAAGTAGATGAAAGGGGTGGGGATGCAGCTCAGTATAGCTACAAAACTATGTAAGGTTTTGATTTTGAGAGCCCACTCTGCTGCAAGCATTAGTTTATTTAAGTCGACTCTAACTCTGATAAGTTTAGATGAGCAAACAGAGGCTTAGCAAGATGAAAATATTTGGAAATGGCTGAGCTTGAAGTTTCTCCTCAGGCCTGACTTGTTAGACCTTACTGAGTGAGGACACACAGGTGAAGCTTGACAGCCAAAACCCAAATCCATCTTCCTGTTTGGCTTTTATTTTTTGTTTTTTTTCAATGCTGGGGCTGGAATCTGTGCTTGGCAACCCGGCCCGGGGCTCTGTACCACCTGCAATGATTTTCTCGTTTTACTCCTAGTAACCTCCTAACTAGGAACTCTGGTACTCCTAGTAAAGGTTACACCTTGTTTAAGCTCTTATTCTTGTTATGAGCTCAAGTGAAATAAAATACTATTTTTAAAATTATTATTTTTGTTGGAGTATTATTACCATGAAGTGGAAAGTTTCACATTGTAATCTGATTATTAAGAGCAAGAAACTGTGTCATTAGGGACAAGTAAAAAAAAAAAATTGGTACCAAAAACCCCATAGTTCTAGGTTGACTCTTGCAGAATCTGTGAATGAGGCAAGTGGACTTTTGTCAGCAAGGTGAATTCCTGAATCACTGTTCAAATATCATCCAACTGTCATTACCAGGGCCCTGTGGAGAGCTTCTTGGTGGAGAGCACAGTGTCTGAATGCCATGGTGAGCGGTGGTATTTTCCTGGGTAATTAATTCAGCCACATGAAGTACTCGGGTGTTGCTAGGCTGTGAATGCAGTTAAATAACTGATCGGAACGTGTACTTGAACCTTTTATTGCAGTTTTAATGAGTTGGAGCTTTGAACTGGGAATTGAGAAACCTGATTTGTAGCTCACATTGTCCTAAGTATCTGGGTAAAACCTTGGGAAATCGTTTCATTTTTTATGAAGCTGTTTTCCTCCTGTGACACATTAAGAATTTGAATGGATTATTCTCCCTGGCATTATTTTATGAGTCTGTGATTTCAGTAATCCATGTATTTATTTCAGGCCAGTTGCATTGCGAGCAAATTGCTTCTTTTACATGCACTAAACCTGAGCTTCCTTCTGCCCCCCCCCCAAGATGTTACATAAGAAATCTCAATGTAACTCAGCTGGAAAAAATAATTGATAAAATCTGAAAAGTGATGATGCCTGCTTTGGAGGTTTAGTATTTTCCACAGCACAGTATGTCTCTGATGATGACGTAGCTTACAGTATTCCATCATGCTAGACCCAATTACCAGAGAATTTCAGCTATCACATGCAAAGACAAGTTAGAATAGTTTAGCTTTGGTACAGATGTATAGCAGTTTGAAAAGGCTGTGTAGATCCCTCGAAAGTAGTCAGATGGGTTAGACACTTTTTTCGGGTTTTACAAAAGTTAGCTTTTGAAAGAAAGGGGGGAAAAGGAAATTTTCAGTTGGGGTTTTCTTTCAGACTTTTAATTTCTGATAGGATGTTATTTTTCCATAAGAAAGTCCCCATTTAATACTGACACCTCGGTATCAGATGTGAAAAGGACATAATAACTCAGATTTAGAATATGACTAAATATAGAATTTCTAAAAATACAGGCTTTCCACTAAACTTTCAACTGTTGACAGGCATAGTATTAACTTTATATTAGAACCCAAAAGGTTCTTGTGGATCATTCTGTTTTACAAATAGGCCTTCTTGGGCTGAGGATTTAGCTCAAGTAGTACCGTGCCTATCTTGGAAGCACAATGACCCAAGTTCAATCCCCAGTATTGCCAAAAAAACCCCACAAATGGGCCTTCTTCTCATTCTAGAGTTAAGACATGGCCCAGGATTGAACATAAAATCTGTAGCTGAGCTCAGAAAAGAACCTAAAAACATCCATGTATAGTGGCACACACAGGAGGCTGAGCCAGGAGAATTTCGGTGATTTCAAGGCCAGCATAAACTTCACAGGGAGACCCTGTCTCGAAAACACCAAAATAACAACAACCTAAAATCTAGGGCTGATGTCTCCATGTCAGAATTCAGAGTTCAGAGACCAGATCTTTTTAAAATTCTGATCCCTAGCACTACTGAAAAAGAAAAAAGCATTGCAGAATATCAAACACCCAGCTACTGGCTTCAAGTGAACATTGCCAGTCATGTGTGCTGTAATCCCAGCCCTCAGGAGGCAGTGACAGGAGGATTGCTGTGAATTCAAGGCTTGTGTGGGCTACATAGTGAGCTCAGGACCATCCTAAACTACAAAGCGAGACCCTGTCTCAAAAAAAAAAAAAAAAGTAAACATCATTTTTCCATTTTTTTCTAAGTCTTTTTGTGCTTTTTGTTGTTGAATCATTCACATCTTTTGTTGGTCTCATTGTCTTCTTATTTTTCTCATTTTCTCTTTCTTTCTTTCTTTTTTCTTTTTTTTCGAGACAGGGCCTCACTTTGTAGTTCAGGCTGGCCCTGAGCTCACTATGTAGTGCAGGCAAGCCTCGAACTCAGCAATCCTCCTGCCTCTGCTTCCTGAGTGCTGAGATTACAGGCTCACACCTGTAATCACCACACCAGGCAAAAACTACAGTTCTTTAATACATTAATTGGGTGTTTAAGATGTTACTTAAAAATCTGGTGGAGATTACAATTTTGGGTAAAGAGAGAGGTCCTGCCTTTCCAGAAGGGCAGGGGTGAATGCACTGAGCTGTGGCCTCCCGGGTCCTCTTCCATGGAGGTGTCTTGTGGAATTTGCATCCACAGCACAGGGTTGTTTGTTGGTCTCAAGGTGTGTGTCACATTGGCGCACCACTGCTCCCATACTGGCTCCCGTGACTGTGAAGAAACCCCGAGCTGACTCAACCTCCATTGGGAGATAAGGTTCCCGCCAGGTGCTGCCACACTGGGAGAGGATGGCTCCACTGACGGCAGTGCGAGCCGGGTGCTAGTGTTCCCTGCTGCTTTGGGACGTTGTTGTCGGGAAGTCCAAGTCTTGTTGGAACAAGAAGAAAATGGAAGCTGTTATCAGTCTATTAGGTCTCCAGGCTCCTCCTTGAATGGCACATGTGACACAGATGTGGCAAACCCCTACTCTTTCATCATTCACTCCATCAACAACAATAAACATGTACTCGATGCCAACTAGGGGCACCGGGCTCGGCTGTGGGGTGTGGAGGCCCTAGCGGCTCAATGGGCACTTCTGAGCAGTGTGAGTGTCAGCAGCTATAGTGCTGCTGGCCCCTGGACTAACACAGCTCATTTTCCACAAAAGAAACCAACCAAAGCCATTTTAAAGATCCGAATTCAATTGAAAGCCTAAATCTCCAAATGGATGACGGGAAAGGCAAGGTTTTCCATTCACTTCTATGAATAACCCAGAGCAAAATATAGTTAATGTTCTATCTCATGCAAAGATTTTGTGAAATCTTCCTAATATTGAGTAATTCTTAGAGAAACTTGAGTTATAATACTATGACTTTAGTAACTATAGATTTCTAAGTCTTTTTGTGCTTTTTGTTGTTGAATCATTCACAACTTTTGTTGGTCTCATTGCCTTCTCCTAAGTGTGCTAAAATGTGGGGCGTTTTCGGTTTTTTGCTGAGTGATAATGCAGATCTTCTGGCCAAAGGCAGGTCCCATAAGTAACACTGAAGACTAAATACTAAGGAGCAGCTTCCTCAAGCACCACATTTTTATCATTTTTTTTCAAGTGTCATGGCCCTGAACAGTTCAATGATTTTCCATCCTGTTCATTTTATAATCATTCTTTGTTATTGGCCTCCTACTTTCTGGGAGAGGAAACCCACAAACACACACATCGCCCTGCATCTCCAGTCCAGAGAGATCCCCGGTGGCACCAAGCCCACGCTCCTAGCAGCCCTGGGGGTCGCTGGCTCCTGTGCTCTGGGCTTCTACCCCACCCAGTGGTGTCAGGTGACCCAGGATGGCCCCTCCAGGGCAGCTACACAGCAGTCATCTTTTCCACGAGGTGCAGCACACCCTCCCCCATCAAAAGTGCAGAGACCCGAGGCAGTGATGCAGTTGGCCGCGGGGCTGCTTCATCTCCTTCTGGTTCGGTTTTATAAGAAGCAAGTCGCCGGCGGAATCTGAAGGCCTTGAGGATAGGGAAGGTCACATGCAAGTCAGAATCCTCATGAATCTCCTGGCCTCCGCTATTGTCTGCTGAGAGGAATGACATCATGGAAGCAGATGTATGAGTCCCAATATCAGAGAGTGCTAGTCAACCTTAAAAGTTAAGCAACTAAAAGAACACTGTTTTAAGTGTTTGGGTGATTTAGTAGATGTAGTTATTTGTGAACTCGTGAGGATGGGAACCTTGGGTGATTACTGCATTTCTCTCCCGTGTCCGGAACAATGCCTGGCCCTTGTTAGGTATTTGGCAACTATTTGATGAGTGGGTGGATGAATGGATGGATATATGTAAAATGAAACACATACATTGTTTTAATATCTAAGGAAAGGAGATGTAAAGTCAGGTAAAAGTGACATTGGCTTCCATCTGCTTCATGCACATTAGCAAGTTATTTCATAAGTAACCTAGACCTATATTTGTGATGAGACAAAAGATTATCACTAACAAAATATGATCAAGCAAACCATGCTGTATCACTCTGGCTAGTTAAGTTGGGATGTTTGGGTATTCTTTCAAAGCTATAAGTAACATTTATTGGGCCTGCATGGTGCCAGGTTATTTATCAAAATTGTAAACTCTGCATATTGCTATTCACAGTTACATCCCTACCCAGTTTTTAACTTTAAAACTTTTGTTTATTTTGCAGTACTGGGGATTGAACTCAGGATCTCCATGCTGAGCTATATCACTACCCCTCCTTTTAAAAATTATTTATTTTGGGGCCGGAGATTTAGCTCAGTGGTTCCAGCGCCTGCCTCGCAAGCGCAAGGGTCCTGAGTTCGATCCTGGTAACCACATACATGGTGGGCGTGGTGACTCACGCCCACCAGCAATCAATACCACATACCACAGTGCCAGGCGTGGTGGCTCACGCCTGTAATTCCAGCACGCGGGAGGCAGAGACAGGAGGATTGCTGAGTTCGAGGCTTGCCTGGGCTACATAGTGAGCTTAGGGCCAGCCTGAACTACAAAGTGAGACCCTGTCTAAAAAAAAAAAAAAAAAAAAAAAAAAAATTATTTATTTTGTAACAGGGTCTCAGTTGCCCAGGCTGAATTTGAATTTATAATCTCCTTGCCTCAGCCTCCCAGAGTACTGGGATTACAGGCATTTGCCCCTGTACAATTTTTTAAACTTTAAATTTTTTTCTTTTTTCTTTTTGGAGACAGGATCTTGGTATGTAGCTCATGTATGTAAACTGGCCTTGAATTCATAACCAACCTTCTGCCTCTGTCTCCTGAGTGCTGAGATTATAGTTACAAGCCACCATGACTAGCTCAATTTTCTTTTTTTCTTTTCTTTTTTTAATTTTGAGATATAGTGTCTTTGTTGTCAAGTCAACCTCCTGCTTCAGCCTTCTTGTTCACCATCCTGTTCCTAGCACCATGCCAGTGTTTCCCAAGTATTTTATATAAATGTTTGTTAAGCAAACAGATGAAATACAATGCCCAAGTGAGATTTTTTTTTTTTTTTTGGTCTCAATTTAAAACCAGGGTAGCCTAAGAGAAGGGATGAGAGGACATAGCAAGAGCCACATGTACAGGAGTTCCTGGGTTCAGATGTTAGGGAGAAGTCACTGTTAAAAGTTCAACTTTGTCTGAGGAAAGAACTACAGTATCGAGGCTTAGCCAGCCCTCTGGCCTGGGGACATGCACACTGGATGAATCCTGGCTGAGCCTCCAGAAACTCATGCCTCAAAGGCTGGCCATGAGGAGGGAGGGACCTGTGTGTCCCACACAGAAACAGTCAGGGCAGGGCTTGAGGGCCCACTGGCCTTGGACCCCAGGCGGGGCACATTCCTGGACACTCATGGGCTGCGTCCTGAGTGCAGGAAGGGGGAGAAAGGCAGGAATCTCCACACTTCTGCCCAGCCTGGAGTGAGACTGCAGCATGCACCACTGTCCCCTTGGGTTCTGCTCCTTGGACCCTTGGGGGCTGGCTCTATTGAAGAGGCAATGCAGACCCTTCAGCAGATCTGAAGGTGGGGACTCAGGGCCCTCAGTGTTGAACCTGGAGAAAGTGCTTGGCTTCGGGGCTGCCTTTTGTCTTCTTAACACAGGCTCCAGTGGAACCCTCTGGCCATGTTCTGATCCTCAGCACCTCGTGAAGTCTTAACATGTTTAGGTAATTCTTTTTTTTTTTTTTTTTTTTGAGACAGGGTCTCACTTTGTAGTTCAGGCTGGCCCTCAGCTCTCTGTGTAGCCCAGGCAAGCCTCAAACTCAGCAATCCTCCTGCCTCTGCCTGCTGAGTGCTGGAATTACAGGCGTGAGCCACCAAGCCTGGCACTGTGGTATGTGGTATTGATTGCTGGTGGGCGTGAGTCACCACGCCCAGCATTGTATGTGGTTACTGAGATTGAACTCAGGACCTGCGCTTGTGAGGCAGGCGCTGGAACCACTGAGCTAAATCTCCGGCCCATTTAGGTAATTCTTATGCATGTACTATGGTGCTGTCACTTCATTGGAAATCAGCTGAAGTTTGCTGTTTAGACCCCAAGGCCTCTCGGACTCTAAGTAGGAGTACCTATGGCAGAACCTCTGCTTTTATTCTGTTCTGTTGCAAAAAAGAAGAGCATTCTTAACTAGCATTTTTTTTGTTTTTCAGTACCAGAGGCTGAAACCAGGCCCTTGTGTGTGCTAGGAAAGTGCTCTAACACTGAGCTACACTCAGCTTTTCACATTTTATTTTAAAACAGAGTCTTGCAAAGTTGCCTCGGCTGGTTTTGAACTCTTGATCCTCCTGCCTCAGCCTCATGAGTAGTAAGGATTGCAGGTGTGTACCACCACCTCTTCCTAGGTTTGATTTTGGCCTATCATAACTTACACTAAGATTCTTGGATTCTGTCACCACCTTAAATAGTGTACTATATCCTTGTGTTACCAGATGGTGGCTCCTGCAGGACTTCTTGCCAGGATTTTGTTGTCCCAAACAAAGAATTGGACAAGAACACTAAGAAAAAGTATCAATAATACACATTCATTGAAGGTAGAAGAGATATATATTCTGCAGTGAGATTAGCCCAAGAATAAAGTAAGGGGCCTTTTGTGTCCCAAATTCCAGAGTTATCACCTTCTCACGCAAATAAGGCATTGGGACAATCACCCTATCAAACACTCACTTGGTGCCAGCTATTTGTAGACTATATTGTCAAAAAGTTCCATAGGGGGCCGGAGGATTAGCTCAGTGGTTCCGGCGCCTGCCTCACAAGCTCAAGGTCCTGAGTTCGATCCCCGGTGACCACATATAATGCTGGGCGTGGAGGCACGCCCACCAACAATCAACACCGCATACCACAATGCCGGATGTGGTGGCTCACGCCTGTAATCCCAGCACTCGGGAGGCAGAGACAGGAGGATTGTTGAGTTCGCGGCGGCTTGCCTGGGCACCATAGTGAGCTCAGGGCCAGCCTGAACTACAAAGCGAGACCCTGTCTCCAAAAAGAAAAAAAAAAAGTTCCATAGGTTTCTTCCCATATGTAAAAGAAGGATCAGGAACGTGTCTTTTGATTGGCTCTGCCCACATGCAGATGAAGTATTGAAAAGAACATCTTCTGATTGGTCCTGTGAGCAGCACCAGATTCTAATGAAGCACTGAAAAGAGTACTTTTATAATCGGTTCTGTGTCCAGTGAGGACAGTGTCATCCTATGGGGAGTGTCCCCCACCCTATTGCCACATCTTACTTGTATCTGTATTACTTTCTTTTTCATTATTCAGTAAACTTTATTGGTACATTATATACATAGCTCACAATCACGCAAAACATTGGGGAATTTGTACCAATATGTGACACAGGTCAATTCTCATTTTTACCCACATCCCTGCCCACCCACCCCCTCCCCACCCCCATATACATACTCTTTTTTTTCCAAATCATATTTATTCCTTCCTCTCATTACATTCCTACACCAAATTCCTTTTGGGTATTACAGAAACAATCATACATTCTAGAGCTCCTCTGCCTCTAAGGTACTTATATCAAAGAAAAGATCCAGTATTTGCATATCTGTGTTCTATTTTTTTCACTTATTAGTGTGTCCTCCAGGTGTCTCCATTTGCACATAAATGAATCAATCTTGTCATTCTTTATGGCAGAGTAATACTCCATTTTTAAAAAAAACATCATTTTTATCCAGTTTCCAGTTGATGGGCATTTGGGTTGTTTCCAAGATTGGGCTATCACAAACTGAGCTGCTATGAACAGAGTTGTACATCTGTCTTTCCAATGTGATTTTTAAAATCCCTTTGGGTATATTCCTAGCAGGGGGATAGCAGGGTCGAATGGGACCTCTAGTCCTAGTTTTCTTAGGAATCTCCACACAGATCTCCACAATGGTTGCACAAGTCTACAATCCCACCAGCAGTGGAGAAGGGTTCCTTTCTCCCCACAGCCTCACCAGCATTTATCATTGGTTGATTTTGTAACAGCAGCCATTCTTTGTGGGGTGAGATGGAATCTTAGTGTTGTTTTCATCTGCATCTCTCGAATGACCAGTGAGTGATGTTGAACATTTCTTCATATGCTTCTTGGCTGCTTTGATTTCTACCTCTGAGAAGTGTCTGTTCATTTCAGATGCCCATTTTTGAACTGGGTCTTTAAACTTGGGGAGACTGATTTGTTTAAGTTCCTTGTATATTGTAGATAATAGCCCTTTGTCTGACAAACAGCTAGTAAAGACTTTTCCCATGTTGTTGGTTGTCTTTTAGTGGTGCCAGTGATTTCTTTTGTTGTGCAGAAGCTTTTTAGTAGGATGAGATCCCATTTGTTGATGCTTTCTGCTAATTCTTGTGCTATAGAGGTTTTATTCATGAAGTCTCTGCCTAAGCCAATGTCTCCAAGAGTTTTACTTAACCTTTTTTCTAGTAGGTTTATTGTTTCTGTTTTAATGTTTAAGTCACAAATCCATTGTGAATTTAGTTTTGTGCATGGTGAAAGAGATAGATCTAGCTTTAGTTTTTGGCAAGTTAAAGCCCAGTTTTTCCAGCACCATTTGTTAAAGAGGCTGTCTTTCTTCCATTGGGGATGTTTGGCTCCTTTGTCAAAGGTGGCTTAGTGTATCTGGGGTTGTGTCTGGATCTTCTAATCTATTCCACTGGTCCTCGGGTCTGTAACTTTGCCAGTACCATACAGTTTTTTATCACAGCGGCTTTATAGTAGAGTTTTAAATTGGGGATTTTAATACCCCCTGCCATGTCGTGGTTGCTTAGAATTGTTTTTGCTATTCTAGGTCTCTTGTAGTTCCAGGTGAATTTTTGGATTATTTTCTCTAGCTCTGTGAAGTGTAGTGTTGGGATTTCAATTGGAATTGCATTGAATCTGTATAGTAGTTGTGGGAGTATAGCCATTTTGACGATGTTGGTTCTCCCTACACAGGAACAAGGGATGTCTTTCCACTCTCTGATATCCTTTTCTATCTCATCTTTTAGTGTCCCATACTTTTCAGAGTAGAGGTCTTTCACCTCCTTTGTTAGATTGATTCCTAGATAATTCATTTTTCTGGGTGCTATTATGAAAGGGATTGACTCCACAATTATCTTTCAGTGAGTCTGTTGTTTGTGTAGACAAAGGCTGTTAATTTTTGAGCATTGACCTTGTATCCAGCAATCCTACTAAATTTGGTAATTAAGTCTAGCAGTCTTTTGGTTGAGTTTTTAGGATCCTCTAGATAGAGTATCATATCATCGGCAAATAATGACAGTTTAACTATATTACTTTCAATATAAGTATATTTCCAGGCATTAAGAGCAAAGGAGAAACTTCTTTATTGAGAATTCAGCTATAAATAAAATATTCTACACAGCAATAATTACCTCCATCATTTGAACTACCCATAAATTTTCTTATTCTGAATTACCTTAGTGAAGGTGTTTTGGAGCTTAAAATTAACAAGTCATTGCCCAACTCTCCACTTAGTTCTGCACTGTTCGAACCCAGTCAACTTTTTCCCATGGGGCTATTGCTCCATGGTTGACAGGAGAACTTGTCCTAGTCCCCTTGAAGAATGAGTGTTACTCAATATAGATTAAAAAGATATGCAATTATTCCACCTAGGGAATATCGAGATGAGTGACTTTAAGAGACCTACTGCCATCTGATATACGCTGCCATGTGTGGGGGCATCTTTAAGATCCACACGTCACTGCAATTCTCTGAGGCCACTTTGTGACAAGAGCTGCTCCCACATTAGCAGTTGGGCACAGCATGTGTTTCTCCTTGCCAAAAAGGGCAAAGGCTGTGAGGAAGGAGCCAGCATTTTCCTGATTACAAAACTGACCACAGTTCCTCACCAACCTAACAGGTTAAGTCATTTATGTCACCCCCAACCCTTTTCTGGTCATGCATTATTCTTCTTGGAGAGAACTCCATTTTCTCAACAGGACATAGAGTTTAGCATTTAAACATTTGTTGATGTGGGGACATTGCTGTACTTGCTGTTGATAGATAAACTGAAGTTTAAGGGCAGCAAACCCTGACCCATAAAATTGAAAGAATATCAGAACTTCATGCTCTCTGCTGTTCGGTTTTACAGAATTTGGAGACCAGTCATTTGGGGGTTTCTATGATAGTCAAATAAATGCCTGAGGAATTGAACATTTCGGTAGCATGCTAGTAGCAGAACATTAACTATAAATATATATGTGAATTCCAAAGTCTTTTCAGATAGTCTGATTAGACTTGACCTCAAATAGACATCTAAGAAAAACTGCCCTAGTCAGTTGATCTGGTATTTTATAACCCAGAGATTTGAAGTTTTGCTTGAGAAGTGGCAGGTATGTGTACCATAGGAACATAGGAAATGAGCTGTGGTGTGGTGTCTGCTCTGCGCCTTCCCGATACTGTACTGTTCACACCCCTCAAGACGCCAATCGTGTGGGTCACTGGCGCGACGATGGTGTGGCAATGTTTTCCTTGTAATGTACCAGGTCTTGCCAAAGCAACAAACTGCATTAGGACACATTTTGTCACAGCTGGCTCCTCACAGGCAGCACCAGCCAGCTTGAGCACAGTCCTTGCTGTACTTACTCCCATCTCTCCTAAATTTTTGGAGATTGATGTCTCCTCTCACTGGTGCATTTGCAAGTTCTAAGACCACGAGTCCTTTCCCTTGATGATTAATCTTTTGCAAGAAATAGACACAGCATCAGTGTGATTTTTTTTCTTTCTTGAGACAGTCTTGCTTTGTAGTTCAGGCTGGTTCTGAGCTCACTATGTAGCCCAGGCTAGCCTCGAACTCAGCAATCCTCCTGCCTCTGCCTCCAGAGTGCTAGGATTACAGGCATGAGCCAACACACCAGGTATTGTGTGGTACTGGGGATCGAATTTGGGACCTTGCTCTTGCCAGACAGATGCTAGAACCACTGAGCTAAATCCCTGGCCGCATCAGTGTGAATCTTGAAGTGTCTCTGCCTCAGTGCTGCCATGGGCAAGACTGTGGGAAACTCCCCTGTAGGCTAAGTGAGTGAGTCCTTCACTGTTGCTTTGCCCCATTATGCTCATTTCTGTACTACCTCGTGTGCACCCTGCACCTCAGTGCTGTGCTTGCTACAACAGTGGTCCCTTATTAATGACCCACAGCGCTAAACACAAAACCTCACCTAATTCATATCTTGTCTCTCCGTGTGGCTGCCAGTTCCTGAATTTTAAGGATGAAAGGTGTATTTATGCCCCAAAGCAATCTGACTCATTTTTTAAGTTTACATACATTTCTCCAAAATACTGATGGACTTAGCTGAATGCTCAGAGGGCCACTTTTCCACCTCTTTATCGCATATATTAGCTATCTCTCAAAGCTGTTTTTATTCTTCTTATGTATAGCATTTGTGTTGTTCTAACAGTACCCTCCACGTTTTCCAGTTCCAGCTGGAAATTCACATATTTGTACACATCACTGACTGCTCCAAAGAATTGGGAGCTCCCAGAGTGGACAAACAAATTTCATTCTATTTTCAATTCCTTCTGATACTTTTTACCCTAATACAATATAGAAAAGTAGATTATAGGGACCTTGAAGAACACTTGTTTTAAGTATCTTATTTCACATCAAGAAAGGAGGTCCCTGGGCCAGAGGGTTAGCTCAGTGGTTCCGGCGCCTGCCTCACAAGCTCA
Organism: Thryonomys swinderianus; assembly: GCA_004025085.1. NCBI lineage: Eukaryota > Metazoa > Chordata > Mammalia > Rodentia > Thryonomyidae > Thryonomys > Thryonomys swinderianus. The sequence continues at coordinate 17,242 of PVIC010028447.1, forward strand.
AGGTCCTAAGTTCGATCCCTGGTAACCACATACAATGCTGGGCATGGAGAGTCACGCCCACCAGCAATCAATACCACATACCACAGTGCTGGGCATGGTGGCTCACACCTGTAATCCCAGCACTCAGGAGGCAGAGGCAGGAGGATTGCTGAGTTCGAGGCTTGCCTGGGCTACATAGTGAACTCAGAGCCAGCCTGAACTACAAAGCAAGACCCTGTCTCAAAAAAAAAAAAAAAAAAAAAAGTCCCTAAAAATTTGAGTGTATACTAAATAAATAACTAAATATTTTACTTCTATTTGAGTTTGTCAGATTGAAGCAGAAATCTCACTTTCAACATTTTTTTTTTGGCCTTTGCCAAATATGGAGTTCTTTTCTACAGCTCCTTCTACTGGAGTTTCTCAGCACAGCCTCTTCTGTTTTGTTTCATGTTTAGATCTATGGTTCTATTTACTTTTTTCTTCCCATAGGTTGTGTTAATTGAAGCAATTCATGATTTACAAGTGGGTAAAGCATTAAAATTCAGCCACTGAACAGTTGAAATGGTTGGCATTTGGCTTTTGGATTTTCCTGAAAGCCTGAATTGTGAATATATGAGTCACAACTTATTTTCAAAACATTAAGAAAAATATTCCTGAAATGCTATTTTATTATAGTTGTGTATGTGTGTGTGTGTGTGTGAGAGAGAGAGAGAGAGAGAGAGAGAGTATGTGCATACATGCCTGTGTGTGTGATGCTGGAGATGGAACTCAGGCCCACAGAGCTGGAACTCACATGTACAGGACAAGTAATCTATCACTGAGTGGCACTCCAGCCAATCACTGACCCAGTGTGTGTGTCATTATTGCTGCATTGTGTTATTTTTCTGTAATCCATAAGAATTATTGCTTTTGTGAGTTTGTAATTTCAGCCCTCCTCAGGGCAGAATGTCCTGGCTCAACTGTGAGTAGGGTTCTTGAGCCACATTGGATAGTTGTGTCTCTTTGAAAAGAGTCGCAAACACAGCACAACAAATATTTTAGGTTAACCAGAGGGCAAGTCCTGTTTATGGCAAAAAACAATCATGTGGCCCAAGTTCGTTTTCATTCTACGCTAACCTCTGTTTTCATGCCTTGAATTTGCCCTGAGTATAATTTCTTGGAGTCTCAAATTCATCCGAGAAAACGAATGAGTACTTTCCTCCTTAGTGAACATGACACAAAATAGAATTATTTGCTAGGTGTTGTGGTGCTCAATAGTAGTTCCAGTGATTCAGGAGGCAGAGGAAAGAAGAGGGGAAAACAGAAAGATCCCGTATCTATAAACAAAATGAAAAATAAAACAAAATAGATTTATGAGCTGCTAAAACATTATATTCTAGCTAGGAATATACCCAAAAGAACTTAGAAAATCACAGTGGAAAGACAGATGTACACCCTTGTTCATAGCAGCTCAGTTCGTGATAGCTCAATCTTGGAAACAACCCAAATGCCCATCAACTGGAGACTGGATAAAGAAGATGTGGTTTTTTTTTTATAAAATGGAGTACTTTTCTGCCATAAAGAATGACAAGGTTGATTCATTTATGTGCAAATGGATGCACCTGGAGGACACACTAAGGAGTGAAATCAATAGAGCACAGATAGGCAAATACCGGATCTTCTCATTGATATGAGCACCGGTAAATGCAAATGAGCTCTAGTAGTATGACAATCTTTTTAGAATGGGAAATTTCCAAAGGAAATTTGGTGTGGGGATGTAATGAGGGGAAGGAATAAATATGATTCTGAAAGAAAATAAAAGAACAGGTATATAGGGGGTGGGGAGGTGTGGGTGAGGATATGGGTAAAAATGAGAATTGACTGTGTCATATATTGGTACAAATTCCCCAATGTTATGTGTGATTGTGAGATGTATGCAAATAGTACCAATAAAAAATGCAATTTTTAAAAAAACATTATATTCTATGCCAATAATTTAAGCTTTGTCCTACATGTCTTCCTTCTTTGTAAGGATTTTTCCATTAATAACATGAGCTCCTGGGCTGGAGATTTAGCTCAGTGGTTCTGGTGCCTGTCTCACAAATGCCAAGGTCCTGAGTTCAATCCCCAGTAACCACATAAGATGCCAGCGTGGTGGCTCATGCCTGTAATCTCAGCACTCAGAAGGCAGAGACAGGAGGATTGCTGAGTTCGAGGCTTGCCTGGGCTACATAGTGATCTCAGGGCCAGCCTGAACTACAAAGTTAGACCCTGTCTCAAAACAAAAAACAAAACAAAAAAAAAACATGAGTTCCTTGGGCCGGAGATTTAGATCAGTGGTTCTGGCACCTGCCTGGCCAGCACAAGGTCCTGAGTTTGATCCCCAGTGACCACATACAGCAATACAGAGTGTGGTCGCTCATGCCCACCAGCAATTAATACCACAGACTACAGTGCCAGGCATGGTGGCTCACGCCTGTCATCCCAGCACTCAGGAGGCAGAGGGAGGAAGACTGGTGAGTTTGAGACTTGCCTGTGTCCATAGTGAGCTCAGGGTCAGCCTGAACTACAAAGCGAGACCCTGTCTCAAAATAAAAAACAAAACAAAAAATCACATGAGTTCCTAGATGCCCACACACTAAGCTTGTTACTTCTTTTGTATTTTGTAGATAACGACTAAGTATTCATTCCTGCCAAAATAAACAGGTAGCCTGAAAATCAATGGTACGTCTGGTTCTGCACTGTGTGAGGCCGTCCTCTCTGAAACACTGTAGGGTGATAGACATACTGGGCCTTGGTAGAGAAATCAGTAGGTCCTCCACCTTCTTCCTTCTGGGCAAAGAGGAGCTGGATGTCACTGCAAGGAAGGGGTTGGTTGCTGCAATTGAAGAAAAAGTGACACCTTTGGTATGAATGACCCAGATGTCCACCACATTGGGAGATTCATGAGATTAAAAACTCCACGCATTCAGCCACTCCACCCAACAAGCAGCCCCAGTGTGCCCAGGCTCCATGCAGGCTGTGGCCTCCTCACACTGTTCCCTTTCCTTTCCTTTCCTTTCCATTCCATATCCTATCCCGAGCTCCTCCAGCAACCCCAAGTAAACCCGCGCTGGCTCCAGAGTCATTTCCACTAGGAGAAATTGGCAGGACACAAGGAAAGCTTCCAAAGCCCATGCTGAATGTGCCTCTTGCTTTTAGTGCCAGACCTAGTCCTGTGTGAATTCTGTAATTGTGAGTTGTTGCACCAGAGCGTTGAGAGATGATGACACGCTTGTCCTTGGAGCTGATTGAGCAATGGAAATAGGCCTCAGAGACATGGTAAATGCTGCAATCTGTGAGCCTTCGAAACAGAGTCCTTCCCAGGACAGAGGGAGTGTCGATCCTGCACCATGCCCACTGGGGCTGCCCACGCTGAAGTGCAGGACCCCAGGCAGCAGGGGACTCAGAAACGGTCAGGACAAAGGCTGTGGTTTTCACCCAGCACCCAGCTGAGCTGCTGAGTGTAAGGTCGTGCAGGTTAAATCTGAAAGTGTTTGGAAAAGGAGAGCATAAGCCCTGCATGTGTAGTTTGCTGTTCCAGCCCCGTGTAGTGCCAGTCCCTTGAGGATGGACTGGAAGGCTCTGACAGAGTACCCTAAATTGGAAACCTTTTCCAGAATATGGAAAAACAAAAACGGAAGTTGTTTTTCTGCTCTAAAACAAGTGGTGGAATTACTTGAGTAAAGTGAGGCTTCTGTGTGACCTCTTATGACTGTTTCAGAAAGGAAATAATCAAATTGAGAGAAAGTGTCTTTAGGTGTGATCTTTTTTTAAAGTAATTTTTTTTTTAAATGGAGAAATTACCTCACACTCACACTAACATTTGTCTCTGAAGAAACTGACTTACCCCAAATTGAAATCACTCACAGGGTTTCAATGAAAGCAGCAATTACATGTTTTCTTTTCGGGACACTGAAGAGCTGTATGACATAATAATGTTCTCTGTGTGATGAAGAAGAAATTGAAGAATGATTCATGTTATTTACCTGGTTCTGAATTTCACAGCCCACCATGAAGTAACAGCTCAAAGAACTGGGGTGCAGCTCAGTGGTGGGTGCCAGCACTGCAAAAACTATGCGCTCAAGGCCCTGAGCACTCCCTTCTATTTGTATCATTTACTTCTGATTGAAGTGTTTAAAGTACTTTCTTGAACTGCAGGACTTAGTGGACTCAGTGTATTCAGACTGTGAGAATCTTGCTATTTTTCCAAATACTATCACATCTCGTGTACTTTCCCCTAAAATGATAAATTCCAGTGTAAGAAATGCTGGAAAGGAGTGCTGCTTATATCAGATGCTCCCAGGAAAACACAGGATTACCTCTAATCTTCTTACAACCAGTATTGAAAACTGCCTGAAAGCGGTTAGCACTTGAAGTTGATAATTAAAGTGCTACTTGCTGTAAAGGGAGAGTCTTCAAACAAAAACCAACTTTTATCCCTCTGACAGAGGTTGCACTGTTTTGTGAGTGTTCCCACTTTCACCTTTGACCTGGGGGGGGGGGAATCCCAAAATCAGCAGGGTTTTTTGTTAGGTGCGAATTCCTGGGTGAAAGAAATGTGAGCAGATTTCTTTTCTTCTCTGTCTAGGGTTAGCAGAGCACTGACAAAGTGTCTGTTGTTTTAACTTCTCGAAAGCAGGCACAGGAGGTTGTCCAGTTAGTGCCCCCACACTCGTGCGGACCGTCTGTGAAGATGGGTGTGACAGTGAACCGCACTCATTTGAATGGAACCAAGTTTCTGTCAACTTCTGCCAGGTCACACCCCTCCTGTGGTTTTGCACCTGTAACTAATTTAGACACAACACTCGCATGGCAGCAGAGCTCTCACAGTCTCAGAAGAAAGACCACGTGGCCATTTGAGTACTCAGAGTCTTAGACCCGTGCAATTTTTATTTGAACAAGCGACTGCTAGCACAAGACTGAGGTTCCCACAGTGGTGAAAAGCACTTGAGGTTAGCACTCGGGAGCACATGTAACACAGGCGACTGTCAGGTGCCTGCTGGGGACCTCTCCATCCTCACCCTGGGCCCAGGGCCCCCAGGTGGCCTTGGAGCTGCCCTTTTGAGTGATAGCCAGCATCCGGCCCTCAGCAAGTTCTGGAGAGCGGGGGCTGGAGGACATTTAGTAAATAAAAACACAGGTTTACAGTAGGTCACATATTATTCTAAAACCAATGCTAATATAAGCAAACCATCAACCCAGGTACAAATGTGCTTTGATCAGTTATTGAGTTATTTGCTTTATGTCCTATCCTATTTTCACAAATATTACTTGTTACCCAAATCCCTGAGTTCTGTAAATCTATTTGCCTTTGATACTTCTGGAATTCATTTGAACCTCTAAAAGACTTATCGGGTAACAGTACTAAGAAAAAAAAGTATCCTTCCGTGTGTGGTGGCTCATGCCTGTAATCCCAGCACTCGGGAGGCAGAGACAGGAGGATTGCTGAGTTCCAGGTTTGCCTGGGCTACATAGTGAGCTCAGAGCCAGCCTGAACTACAAAAAAATAAGCGAGACCCAGTCTCAAAAAAAAAAGTATCCTGTTTGATTAAATGACTAATATTCAATATATAAAGCACTAACAGAAATTCCTTATTCTTGCCCTTAAAAAAGAGGTTGGCACTTAGGAATCATTAGATTTTCCCTATCTAGGCTGTCTAAATTTCTGAATTCCGTAATCGGACACACTGCTTATTTTCTTACAATTCTCTCATTAGTGATTTCTCAGAGTATTTATACATCATCTGACAGATACTTTGTTTGGAACAAGGTCTTGCTGTGTAGTCCAGGCTGGCCTGGAACTCACTGCAGCACTCTTGCTTCAGGCATGGGATCACAGATGTGCACCAGGCAGCCTGACCTGTATCATTGATCATGGTGCTTATTCATTCCTTAAAATAAAACATGCACCCTTTCAACTTTTATCTGTCCCTTCTCAACTTACTTGAGGCCCCAGTTGGACATGT
>PVIC010028448.1:0-23420 GCA_004025085.1 Thryonomys swinderianus
ATGATGATTGCTCTGAGTATCCTAATAAAAATATATAACTTTGGGCCAGAGATTTAGCTCAGTGGTTCTGCTGCCTACCTACCAAGTGCAAACTAAAAAACTGGGCTTTAACCTGCCAAAGACTAAAGCTAAACCTATCTCATTCACCATGCACTAAAGTCAAAATGGATTAGAGGCCTAAATATTAAAACAGGAACACTAACCTCCTGCAAAACTGATTAGGTAGTATTCTATTAAAATATTAAATTTTAATTTTTTTCTCCAGCTTTCTGGTCCCATTCCCAATAACCACATACAATACCAGGTGTGGTGACTCACACCCATTAGCAATCAGTACCATATACACAATGTCAGATATGGTGGCTCATGTCTGTAATCCCAGCACTTGAGAGGCAGAGGCAGGAGGATTGTTGAGTTTGAGGCTTGCCTGGGCTACATAGTGAGCTCAGGGCCAGCCTGAACTACAAAGCAAGACCCTATCTCAAAAAAAAACTAACTTCTCACAGTATACTGATACAAACATTTTAGCACTTGAAGACTTGAAATACCTTAGCACCTGAAGTACTTAGGTCCTATTATCTTCCCCACTTGAGTTATCAGATGACATTATACTTTATGTCTCAACTATCAAATGACTTAGAAAAATTATGAAAAAAGTATAGCCTATTTTATATATACACAGTGGGTCCTTCCATTCTTCTTTCTTCCTTCATGATGCTCACAAATCTCTTCTTTATTATTTTCTTTCTGTATGAGGCATTTGCTTTAACCAATCTTTAAATTTGCTAATTGTGAGTTCTTCTTCTTTTTCTTTTTTCTTTTCTTTCTTTCTTTCTTTTTTCTTTTTTCTTTTTTCTTTTTTTTTTTTTACAAATTCTTTTTAAAAGAATTTTGTTTTGTTGTTTTGTTGTTTTTTTGAGACAGGGTCTCGCTTTGCAGTTCAGGCTGGTCCTGAGCTCACTATGTAGCCCAGGCAAGCCTCGAACTCAGCAATCCTCCTGTCTCTGCCTCCCGAGTGCTGGGATTACAGGCGTGAGCCACCACGCCCGGCTAAAAGAATTTTTAAAATTGATTTTATTGGTACATTTTATGGAGACATCAAAGCCACACTCAACATCAAGAATTTGTACCAGTATATGACACAACTTAATTCCTTTTTTCCCATTCCCCTAACCACGCTGTAACCCCCACCCCCTATATACATAATTTTGTTTCCTCTTTTTAACCATCACATTTTTTCTTTCTGCTTGTTATTTACCCCTACCCCCTTTCCCTGTGAATATTTTCTATTTCACAATATGTATCATACATTCTAGAAGTATTTACATCTTCTGATTCTCATACCAGAAAAAAGGTATGCTACTTACACATCTGTGACCTATTTATTTCACTTATGAGTATGTCCTAAGGTATGTCCATTTGAGTATAAATGACTCAAATTTATCATTCTTTATGGCTGAAGAGTAATCCATTTTATAGAAAAACTATATCTTTATCCAGTCTCCATTTGATAGGCTTTTGGGTTATTTCTAAGATTTAGCTATCACAAACCAAGCTGCTATGAACATGGGTCCACATATGTCACTGTGATATAAATCTTTTAGTTCTTTTGCTATTCCCCTAAAGGGAAGGCAGGGTCAAATGGGGCTTCTAATCCTAGATGTTTGAGGACTTTCCACACTGATCTCCATAGTGGTTGTATCAGTTTACATTCCCACCAACAGTGGAGAAGGATTCGTTTCTCCCCACAGCCTCACCAGCATTTGTTCCTGGTTAGTTTCAAGATAGCAGCCATTCTTTGTGGTGTGAGATGAAATCATAGTGTTGTTTTCATCTGCATCTCTCAAATGACCACTGATAATTGAGCATTTCTTTATGTGTTTCTTAGCTGCCTTTACATCTCTGAAAAGTCTCTGTTCATTTCAGATGCTGATTTTTGAATCGGGTCTTTAAATCTGAGGGGGTGCTGATTTTTTAAAGCCCTTTATATATTCTAGATAGTAGCACTTTGTCTGAGAAACAGCTGGTAAAATATTTTTTCCACATTGTTGATTGCCTTTTTGCTTTTCTGATGGTTTCTTTTGCTGTACAGAAGCTTTTCACTAGAAGGAGATTGTTGATTCCTGCTAGTTCTCATCCTGCTCAAGTTTTGTTCATGTTCTACATAAGCTGTTTTGCAGCAGGTTAGTGTTCCTATTTTAATATTTAGGCCTGTAATCCACTTTGGTTTTAGTTCAGTGCATGGTGAATGACATAGGTTTAGTTTTGGTCTATGACAAATTAAAGCTCAGTTTTCTTGCATCATTTGTTAAAGAGGCTCTCCTAATCTATTCAACTGACACTCAAGTCTGTTACTTTGCCAGTACCATGTAGTTTTTATCACGGTGGCTTTGTAGTATAGTTTTAAATGGGGGATTGTGACACCCCCCCACACACACCATGTCCTTGTTGCCCAGAATTGCTTTTGCTATTCTAGGTCTCTTGTAGTTCCAAATGAATTTTTGGATTGTTTTCTCTGAATCTGTGAAATACGCTGTTGGGGTTTCAATCAGAATTGTGTTGAATCTGGATAATAGTTGTGGGATGGTAGCCATTTTGATGATATTGGTTCTTCCTACCCATGAACAAGGAATGTCTTTCAATTTTCTGATATCCTCTTCAATCTCCTCTTACAGAGTGCTGCAGTTTTCAGAGTAGAGGTCTTTCACCTCCTTTGTTAGATTAATTCCTAGATATTTCATTTTTTAAAGGGCTTGACTCCCTAATTTCTCTCTCAATGTCTGTTGTTTGTGTATAAAAAGGCTATTGATTTTTGAGCATTGATCATACCAGCTATACTACTAAATTTACTGATTAAGACTAGCAGGTTTTTGAGTTTTTAGGATCTTCTATGCAGAGAATCATGTCATCAGCAAGTAGTGACAGCTTCACTTCTTTTCCTATCTTTATTCCTTTTATTTGTTTCTCTTGTCTAATTGCTGTGGCTAATGATTCTAGCACTATATTGAACAGGAGTGGTGATAATGGAGATCCTTGTGTTGTTCCAGATCTTAGTGTGAATGGTTTCAGTTTTTGACCACTTAGTATGATGCTGGCCATTGGTTTCTCAAAAACAGCTTTTATTAGGCTGAGATAAAGTCCATCTGTTTCAATTTTCTGAAGATTTTGATCATGAATGGGCACTGGATTTTGTCAAATGCTTTTTCTGCATATACTGAGATGATCATATAATTTTTGTCCTTGCATCTGTCAATATATTGTATTACATTTATTGATTTACATATGTTGAACCATCTTTATATCTCCAGGATGAATTCAACTTGGTCAGGGTGTGTGATCTTCTTAATGATCCCCTATATTCTGCTTGCTAGTATATTATTGAAGATTTTTGCATCAATGTTCATGAGGAGATTGGCCTACACTTCTCTTTTTTGGTTTGGTTTTTCTCTGCCTTTGGAATCAAGGTAATGGTTGCTTTCAGGAAAGAAGTTGGGAGTACTGTTTCCCTTGCTATTTCATTAAAGAGCTTGAGAAATAGTGGTATTAACTCTTCTTTAAAAGTTTTGTAGAATTCAGCAGTAAAGCCATCAGGACTAGGGCTTTTCTTTGTTGGTAGGTTTTTTTGGTTTATTTGTTATTTTCAATTACACAGATTGATAATGGTTGTTTAACATTTTTTATATCTTATTTGCTCAACTATGGAAGTTCATAAATGTCTGTGAATCTATACATTTCTTGTAAATTTTCCATCTTCTTGAAGTACAAAATTTCAAAATAGGTGTTTATTATCCTTTGGACTTCCACTGAGTCTGTGGTGATTTCTTCATTTTCATTCCTGACAGCATGGATTTGAGCCTTTTCCTACATTACTTTGATAAGGTTGACTAAGGGTCTGTAAGTTTTGTTTATCCTTTTGAAGAGCCAACTCTTCAATTCATTGATTCTTTGTAACATTATCTTAGTTTCCACTGCATTAATTTCTGCTATGATCCTTATAGATTCCTCCCTAGTATAAATTTTGAGTTTGTCTTGCTCCTCTTTTTCTAGTAGCTTGAGGTTCAGTATTAGACTGTTTATTTGAACTTGCTCTATTTTCCAGGTGTAGGCGTTCACTGCTATGAATTTCCCTCATAAAACTACTTTCACTGTGTCCCATAAATTCCTGTATGTTGTACTGGGATTATCATTTAATTGTAGAAACTGTTTAATTTCTTCTTGGCCCATTGGTTGGTCAACAGAGTGTTGTTCAATTTCCATATGTTTGTAAGGATCTTGGAATTTCTTTTGCTATTGAGCTCCAGTTTCAAGGTGCTATGATTTGATAGTATGCAGAGAATACCTTTAATTCCTCTGCATTTACTTGAACTTGTTCTATGAACTATTTTGGAGAATGATCCATGAGCAGCTGAGAAGAACGTATAGTCTGACTTAGTGGAGTGAAATACTCTAGGCATCTATTAAATTCATTTGTTCAAAAGTTTGGTTTAGCTCAAGTATTTCCTTATTGATTTTTTTGTCCAGTCTATCTATTTGTGACAGCAGGGTACTGACATTCCCTACTACTATTGTATTAGTGTTTATCTGGCTTTTCATATCCATTAATACTTGTTTTATATAGTTGGGTGCATTAGAGCTTGGTGCATAAATATTTATGATTATTATTTCTTTCTCTGGGATGCTCCCTGTATGAAAATATAGTGACCTTCGTTGTCTCTCTTGATCTGAAATTGAAATCTAATTTATATGCAAATAGAATAACCACTCCTGCTTTTTTTGCAGTTTCCTGTCACATGGATAATTGTTTTTCATCCCTTTATTTTCAGTCTATGGCTTTCCTTCTGAATTAGGTGTGTTTCCTATATGCTGTAAATTATAGAATTTTGCTTCTTAATCCATTCTGTCAATCTGTGTCTTTTAATTAACACATTGAGTCTATTGACATTAATGGTTATGACTGATATGGACATACGTAAATCTGTCATCTTTTCTGGTAATTGTCTCTTTTATTCTTTCTTTTTGCCCTTTTCCATTCAGTTTCTTGTTTGGCCCAATGGGTTCACTCTGTTGGGTTTCATGGATTTATAATTTTCATTGTTTTTCTTCCCCAAGATACTCTTTACAATGTTTTGGAGTGCAGGTTTTGTGAAGTTTTTCAGATGTTCTTTGTCATAGATGTATCTTATATCCTCATCAGGTCTGAAAGATAGTTTTGCTGGATACATCAATCTAGGTTGGAGGTTGTTTTCATACAATGCTTAAAACATTTCACTCTGTGCTTTCCTTGTGTTGAGTGCTTGGGTTCAGAAGTCAGCTGTGATCTTGATGGACTTCTCTATTTTATGTGTTTTTTTTTCTTTTCTCTAACTGCTTTTAGTATTTAATTCTTTTGTTGAATATCTGGAACCTTGATAATTATATGCCTAGATGTAGATTTTTTAGTCATGGCCATTTGGCATCCTATATATCTCCCTTATTTGTATGTCCAATTCTTTTCCTTTTCCTGTGAAATTTTCTGCCATTATATCTGTGAACAGTTTTTTATGTCTTTTGCATGGTCTCCTGCTTCTTCAGTGACTCCAGTCAGTCTTATGTTATTCTTCTTTGAATTGTCTAAGAGCTGATGAATTGATTTTTTTATGGTCACTTGCCATTTTCTATAATTTATTCCTTTCCTGTTCATTGGTTGTGATCCTGTCCTCTAGGTCTGAAATTGAGTCCTCACATTTATTCATCCTTCTTTGCAAACTTTCACTAGAGTTTTTAATCACCTGATACTCTGTTTGAAGCTATTTAACAGGTTTCTTTGCTTTTGCTATCTCAGATTCTATCATGTTCTTGTATTCTTCTTTAGTGAAATTAGTCATAACTTTCACTGTGGACAGTATTTCTGTTTTCTTCTCAGAGGTCAATTCTGATTTCCATTTTACTAGCTCTGCTTTGTTACCATCTCAGAAAGTCCTGGTGATTGAGCTTCAGTTTGTTTTACTTCCCTTTTCCCTTAATTTTCCTATGATGATGATCTTTTTATCTGAGATTTTGGTTTCTCATTTCTATTCCTTTGTCATTGCTGATGTTATTGGTTTAATTCTTTACCTGTTGTCTGGGAGATGTTTGTTTCAAGTCTTGTTCTTCCAAATATTTGGAACCCTTAGGAAATGGCTAGTTCCTGTTTTCCTCCTTGGATGTGTAATGGCCCTTAAGTAATCTGAGTTTTAACACACCATAGGAGGTGTTTGAACAGAAGAATCACGTTATCTTTGTTGACATAATACAAGAGTATTATCAAAAGTACCAAACACAACACAGGAAATGAAAAGCTTTGGCAACTATTATCCCAATACCTTTAACCTCATGAGTTAATCTGTGACCATATGCCAAAATGTATATTTATTTTTAAATGTGTTTATACCATACAGGTCCTTCAATATAGCATCACTACCCTTTGGAAAGGAAAGGTCACTGGTCTGTTGGGTTGTAGGTAGAAGGAGAGAGAGAAATTAGAAATAGGGTTAGAGACTTCAGAAAACTTATAGATGGATAACAGAGACAAAAGAGACAAAAAATATAAGACAGAACTGATTAAGAACTGCAGGACCACTAGAAACTTTGTTCACCCTCCTGTAATAATACAGAAAGAAGAGCAATTGTAGAAGCCCACAACTCTTTATCTTCTAGGTACTGATTCTGACTGGAGGACAGGGGAGGATGAGACAACAAGAGGAGAATAGGGGTACCTAGCAGCAGCAGGGAAAGAGGAGCCTATTCTTCCTCTTCTGTAAAAATGAGAGCCATTGAGAAGAGAAAAACTTGAAACTGAACCCATTTTGCAACAGCAGAGTAGAGAAATGAAAAATGAAGGTTAGGTCAGAAAAAAACAATAAAAAGAATAACAACAGCAACAACAAATTTTAGAAAGCTCAAAACATGACCAAAGGAGCCCTTCAAGGCTGGTTCTGTTTTCTCTTATAGATGGCAAGGGCAGTAGCATGCAGATCAAAGTTGATTAGTCACAGGGAGACAGCCATCATCCCTTGTCTTGGTTCTGAATATAATGCCTGATTTTAGCTCAAAGTACTCCTGTAGTCTTGAACTTTTGCAGGTGGAACCAGCTAACCCAACTCACTGTTGGCTGTAGTGAACAGGATTCCTTTAGTCTTCTGAGTGATTTCGTTTTGTTTTTAACATGGTGGACTGGGAAGAGGAATGCCTGAAAGCCCCTGTTTGTGGAATGGAGAGTCCACACCCCTCCAGTCTGGTCTCAGCCATGTGAAATTCACTGGCAGGAGGTTGTCCAATGGTGCCCAGCTACTTTCTCACCTGGGCCACCACGTGTCAGTCTCCACACCACTTCCCCCAACTCTCGTTTTTATTTTTAATTTGCTCAATGACAATTATTTACAGGGTATAAAATCCCTGTTTGATAGTTCTTTTCTTTCTGTACTTGAAAACTGTGCCATATTCTTTTGATATTCATGTTTTCTGATTTTAAAAACCTACTATCATTCAAATTAGTGTTCCCTCATAGTGATGCATTATTTCTGTCTGGTTATTTGCAAGACTTCTTTCAAATTTAGTTTCCAGAAGTTTAATTTGTAATATGTTACAATAGATTTTCCCTATTTGAGATTTGCTTAGCTTCTTAATTATATAGGCTTTTGTCTTTCGCTAAACTAGTGTACTTTCTGCTACTGTTTATATATGTCAACACTTCATCAAGTGATGAACACAACCATAGCCATTTTTCCCACATGAATACAAATGTTACCATCTTTTCCAAAATTATGGAATAAGGTAAGTTCATGAACCAAGATACACTGTACACATATTTTAGATATTAATCCTGTACCAGGTATTATATTGTACATATTTTCTCCACTTTGTAGACTGATTAGCAAAATGAAAATCATTTTCATTTTGGTCTTATTTTTTTGTTGTGCAGAAACTTTAGTCTTGACTAATACTGCCTAGCTCATTGTGCTTTTGATATCATATACGAGACAATGTTTGTCAAGACTGCCAAGAAAATGATTGCTAAGAAATTTCCCCATTTTTTTCTCCTAGGAGTTTATAGGTCTTATGTTTGAGTATTTAACTAGTTTTGATTTGATTTTTTTGGTATGGCATAAGACAAAGGTTCAATTTCATTCTTTTGCATGTATGTATCAAGTTTTCTAAACCTTGTTTATTGAAGACATTGTCCTCTTCATGTCATGTATTGTTTCAGTGACTTTATTCACTCCTAGAATAAAATAGCTCACAACTTAAAAAAAAAGTAGTTTATTTTGGCTCACAAGCTTTAGAGGACTTATTTGGTCCATATTTGGTTGACTCCAAGGCAGGAGAGATCAGCTGAGAAAAGCTGCTCACACATGGTGATCAGGAAGGAGAGACAGAAAAGAGCCAAGGAAGAAAATGGACCCTCTAGGTCAGTCTTCAGTGAACTGGGTCCTCTGATCAGAGCTGACAACCTAGCAGCACATTCAGCCTTGAAGTATAGCACCCTCGTGATCCCATCACCTTCTAAAATCCCCACCTCTGAACACAAGAGTGTCAGGGGACATTCTAGATATAAATCATAACATGTATTTCATCATATCCTTATTGAAAACTGAACTTATATGTGTAGATTTATTTCTGGGCTCTTTGTTCTGTCCTACTGATATGTGACTGTTTTAATGCTAGTCCTGTTTTGATTGCTATAATTCTGTAACATTATTTGAAATCAAGAAGTGTAATGACTTGCAGCTTATTCTTCTAAAGATTGCTTTGGCTATTTTGGGTTTCATACAAATTTTAGTATTTTTTTCTATTTCCAGAAAAGTGGTCTTTGAAATTTTTTTATGACTTGTAAAGAATGTGTAGATCACTTGCAGATGGTGCAGACACTTAATAACATTAATTCTTCCAATTCATGGACACAACATCTTTTTGTTTATTTGTGTTTACTGTAATTTCTTTAATCAATTTTTATTATTTCTAAGCTCGCTGATCTTTCACACACTTAAAGCTATTTTTATCCTCTTTGATGGTATTATAAATGAGATTGTTTTAACTTCTTTTTCAGTTCTTTTTTATATGTTGATATTCTGAAGATTTATTGAGTTTGTTACTATAAAAGTTTTAGCAGAGTCCACAGGTTTTCAATATGTAAGATCATGTCTCCTACAAAAGAGACAATTTCAGGGCCGGAGATTTAGCTCAGTGGTTTCGGTGCCTGCCTCGCAAGCACAAGGTCCTGAGTTCGATCCCGGTAACCACATAGAATGCTGGGCGTGGTGACTCACGCCCACCAGCAATCAATACCACATACCACAGTGCCGGGCATGGTGGCTCACGCCTGTCATCCCAGCACTCGGGAGGCAGAGGCAGGAGGATTGCTGAGTTCCAGGCTTGCCTGGGCTCCATAGTGAGCTAAGGGCCAGCCTGAACTACAAAGTGAGACCCTGTCTCAAAAAAAAAAAAAAAAAAAAAAAAGAGACAATTTCACTTTTTCTTTTCCAACTTGAATAGCTTTTATTTCTTTTAGTTGGTTAATTTCTCTGGTTATGGCCTTCAGTACAACTTTAATGAAAGTGGCAAGAATATGCATTTTTGTCTTTTTCCTGATGTTGGAGGAAACAATTTTGCTTTCCTCTCTGTTAGCTGTATGTCATATATGATTATCTGTATGTTGAAATTTCCTTTAGTACCTAATTTGCTCAGAGATTTTTTCTCTTTATATATGTTTAATTGACATGTGGTAATAGTATATATTTATTGGATATAGTGTGATAGTTCATACAGGTGTAGAGTGTATAATGATTAGATTAGGAAAATGGGCATGACAATCACTTCAAATATGTACCATATCTTTGTGGCACTGATAGTCAAAACTGCATTTACTAGCTACTTTGAAGAACATGATTGATTGCTGTTAATCACAGTTATTCTACTATGCTACCAAGAACATTAGGAGTTATTCCTTCTAACCAGCATCCTGTGTCCTTCGATTTTCTTTATCCTTATCCTTCTCATACTCTGGTAACCACTATTTACTCTCTACTTCTGTGACATCAGGGTTTTTTGTTTCCATATATAAGTGAAAACATGCAGCACTTGTCTTCCTCACATGTGCCTCACATGTTGAGAGTGTTCACCATTAAAAATGTTGGATTTTGTCAAGTGCTTTCCCTACATCTGTTGAGATGGCTGTATGGTTTTTATCCTTTACTTTGTTAATGTGGAATATGACATTAATTTGTCTATTCTGAACTGGCTTTGCTGCCTGGAAGAAATCCCAGTTATGGTGTTATGTGATCATTTTTAAATGATGTTGAATTTGCTTTATTACTGTTTAATTAAAGATTTTTTGTGTTCATAAGGAATATGGGCTGTATGTTTTACTCTTATGTTGTCTTTGACTGGTTATTAGGGTTATTATAAAATAGAGTTTAAAATTCTTCCTCTTCAGTTTCTTTGAATCATTTGAGAATAATTAACAATAGCTCTTTAAAGGTTGGGTAGAATTTAACTATGAAAATATCAGCTCCTGGGCTTTTTAAATTTTTTGATAGGAGAATGATTGTTTTATTCAATCTCTTCATTCTTGCTCTGTCTAGATTTTGTATTTCTTATGATTCAACATTGTCAGTTGTATGTTTCTAGGAATTATCCATTTTATCTAGGTTATTCAATTTGTTAGCATATGATTCTTATGTTCCTTTGTATTTCTGTGTTATTTTTTGTATTTTCACTTATAATCTTGTTTATTTGACTGTTCTTTTTTCTTGGTTTTGCTAAAAGATTTTCAGTTTTTGTTTATTTTTTGAAAGCACCTCAGAGTTCATCAATCTTTCCTCATGTTTTTTCTAGTATCTCATTTATTTCTGATCTAATCTTTCTTCCCTTCTACTAATAGCGAGCATAGTTTACTCATTTTTCTCCAGTTCCTTGCCACCTAAAATTAAATTGCTTATTTAATATTTTTTATTTTTCTTACCATAGATTGTATATTCAAACTAGCTTTTCTTATAGTAGGCTCCTTCCTAGTATTATTGTCACTGGATCTTGTTAACTTTAGTATTTGTTGTTTCCATTTAATTTGTCTGAAGGTGTTTTTTAATTTTCTTTTTTGGTTTCTCCTTTAACTCATTGTTTATTTAGGAGCTGTTGCTTAATTTCTACATATTTATGAGTTTTCTGATTTTTCTGCAGTTTTGCTTTCTATTTTCATGCCACATAGCTACAAAAATGTTTTATATGACTTTAACCTTCTCATTTGTAAGACTTGTTTTGTTGCCTAATGTTTTACTTCTCCCTGAAAATGTTCTATGTGAACTTGATAAGAAAGTGTATTTTATTGTGGACAGTGGAGTGGTCCATATAATATCTTGGGTCTATTTAGTCCATGGTGTTGTTCAGTCTGCTGTTGGATTATTAGTTTTCTGGCTATCTGATCTACCCATTGTTGAAGGTGGAGTATTAATATCTCCTATGCTTATTGTATTGCTTTTTCCCCCTTCAGGTCTATTACTATTAGCTTTACATATTTGGATGCTCTGATATTAGCTTCACATGTATTTATAGTTATTACATCTTTTTGTTGAGTTGGTATTAAACCCAGGTATTCTCTTGGTGTGGTTGGCAGCAGATGTGGATTATGTTTTACATTCATTCCTCTCTATGACAGTTATTTTGAGTAATAATCATGAATTGAAATAATAACAGTGGCCCAGAAAAAACTATAAACAGTGAGCATTTTCTTTTGTTGAACATCACACTATTATGTTGGTAAAATAAGTAGATGAAAGTGAACGTTCTACTTCAAAAATGGGATAGTGAATTTTTTTTCATTGAATTTTCTCTCAATACAATGACTTTCTTGGTTTATTGTGGCATTTTTTGAATTGAAGTTTATTTTCTGAGTCCTGTTCTCTTTTGATTACCATTTATATGACAATATCTTTTTCCATATATTCACTTCCAATTTATCTTCAAAGTGAGTCTCTTATTGAGGCTTATTGATTTGGCATATTTTTAAAATTTAATTTTATAACAACTGCATTCGGTCACCTTCTGTATTTTTATTAAAGAACTTAACACATTTATATTTAAAGTAATTGATAAACAACTTATTTTTATCATCTTGCTCTTTTTTTTTTTTTTTTTTTTTTTTTTTTTTTTTTTTTTTTTTTTTTTTTTTTTTTTTTTTTTTTTTTTTTTTTTTTTTTTTTTTTTTTTTTTTTTTTTTTTTTTTTTTTTTTTTTTTTTTTTTTTTTTTTTTTTTTTTTTTTGTAGTTCAGGCTGGCTCTGAGCTCACTATGTAGTCCAGGCAAGCCTCGAACTCAGCGATCCTCCTGTCTCCACCTCCCGAGTGCTGGGATTACAGGCGTGGTATGTGGTATGTGGTATTGATTGTTGGTGGGCGTGAGTCTCCATGCCCAGCATTGTATGTGGTTACCGGGGATCAAACTCAGGACCTTGCGCTTGCGAGGCAGGCGCCGGAACCACTGAGCTAACCCTCTGGCCCCACTCATTCTTTTTACTGTTTTGTAGTTTCTTCTTATATCACTATCTTCCTTTATAATTTGATTTTAAAATAGTGGTATGCTTTGATTTTTTTTCTGTTTTCCTTTTATGTATTTACTATGCAAGTTGAATATATATGATTACCATGAAGCTTACATAAAACATCTTACCTTTATCCTGTTAACAACTTCACTAACAGTAAAGTGATTATAAATAAAGAAGTAAAACTTGAGTGACTAACTCTGTCATTCTGTGACAAAATGAAAATTTTATTCATATTTAAAATGTTAGGTTATAGAGATGTTTGAAAACTGTTGGAACTAATGCTAAAAGAGATAAAGATATTGGACATTTTGGATTTGATTACAAAATTGGATTTTTATGAATCTCTGATATACTTTTGCTGAAAAGTTACTTTAACCATATTGTTATTTTGCTTCATGATAAAAAAAAACTTTTGAAGTTAAAATTAATGAAAAAATAAGCAGGGTGTGGTGGTAATTTCAGCATTTGGAAAGCTAAGGCAGGAGGATCATTGTAAGTTGGAGGCTACCCTCGGCTACATAGTGAGTTCAAGACTAGCCTGAACTACCTAGTGAGACCTTATTTCAAAAAAAAAAACAATAAAAAATTAAATTGACAAATCTTCCTATATTCTCCAGTGAGTGCAACTATGTGAAGAAAGTCAACTTTGTCCAATTCATGGACAATTCTAGAAATCATGGCTGAATAAAACACAGGCTGCATTTCTATGATAGGCCAATTTAAAGTAAATTACTATTTTTAAAATATATATGCATTAATGTTTTGATGGGACTTTTTGGTGTAGGGGATTTAACTCAGAGCCTTAAGTTTGCAAGGCAGGACCAGTGTCACTGAGCTAAATCCCCAGCCCCATTAATGTATTTTAATATGTGGTAATTTATTTCTGTTACTACCTTTTTATTTGTATCACTCTGTAACTTTTTAAAACTTTAAAGCTTTTCCGGCAGTATGATTTCATACAGAAAGTTCAATGAAAAAATAATTCACTTTCTTTCCCATTTTTGAAATGGAATCTTCTTTTTCATTTATTTATTTTCCTAACATGATATTATGAGGTTCAACAAAAGAAAACATTCACTGTTTACATTTTTTTCTGGGCCAGAATTATTATTTCATTTCATGATTGTTCCTAAAAATAATTGTCATAAAAAGGAATGAATGTTAAAACATAATCCACTCCTCCTGCCGACTATACTAAAGAGAATTACCTGGGTTTAATCCCAAAATAATGGAATTTATTTCAAGACTGTCAAGTTAATTCTTCACCCTAAGCATAACGCTTCCTGCTCTCACCCTCCTCATTTAAATTCTCCTTTTTTTTTTTTTTTAAATTTATCTTCCTTCTGGCCTCACCCAAGTCCTAAATGCCATTTTAATATCATGGATATAATGTCAGAAAAAGTAATTCTGTGGTGAATTCATTAAGATGGGTTATACAGAAAAGTCAGTGAAAGACTGCGTCACCAACCAGGGAATGAGGAAGGGCAAGAAAAAGATATTTTTGTTAGATGGTAGCAGAATGCAGGGCTCAGTTTCCTGCTCCGAGGACTCTCAGTGGCTCTGACCTAGATGTTTTCAAAAACTCTTCACAGGGGCAGCTGTGTTAAGAGAAAATGGAGATAAAGCCAGGGGATTATGAGGTGGAGGAAGAAAAGGGTTTAAGCCAAATGTATCATAAGAAATGGGAGTGCTTCCTAAAACACAACGCTATGAAATTCTTCTTTTGCTAATGCGTTCTTATCCTGGGATAGGCAAGAGTGCTACATATCCAACCCAGAGCAAAATGATTCAGATAAAGTGTTTCCAGATCAAACATACTAATGAAAAATTTAAAAGGGGATAAAAACATGGAATTAATGTGATAAAATATTCAACTACGTTATAACTTAAATAAACAGTGGGGCCAGATATTTAGCTCAGTGGTTCTGGCACCTGCCTAGCAAGCACAGGGTCCTGAGTTCGATCCTGGAAACCACAAACAATACCGGGCATGGTGACTCACACACACCAGCAATCAGTACCACATACCACAATGCAAGGCGGCTTGGTGGCTCACACCTGTACTCCCAGCACTTGGGAGGCAGAGGCAGGAGGCTTGCTGAGTTCGAGGCTTGCCTGGGCTACATAGTGAGCTCAGGGCCATCCTGAACTACAAAGCCAGACTGTGTTAAAAAAAAAAAAAAACAGTCAAACTGGCAAAACTAGCAAAATGAAGCATTGGAATGGTAAAATAGATAAATAGGCAACAAATATGTCGCTCATGGAGTATAAACTGGTGTGCATTTCTAGGAGAATTTAAGGATATTTCTCATTAAAAAAAACTTAGTCACATTAGCAGCACGACACTTCTGCCTATAATTTATTTAGAAGAAAAAGCATAGTTTATAAAAGGTGAATGATTTATGTGATCTGAAAAGAAACCAGAGTATAAAAGCATAGTTTTGCCGGGCATGGTGGCTCATGCCTGTCATCCCAGCACTCGGGAGACAGAGACAGGAGGATTGCTGAGTTCGAGGCTTGCCTGGGCTATATAGTGAGCTCAGGGCCAGCCTGAACTACAAAGCGAGACCCTGTCTCAAAAAAAAAAAAAGCATAGTTTTTAGTAAATAAACCCATTTAAGTTAATGCATTTATTTACAGAGAATCTACAAATATTTCAACTGTCCAAATGTATTGTTTTGATTAGTTGCTTTATAGTATATCCTTTGGATGTTTATCCAGTGATTTAAAAATGTTGTGCTGGGGGCCGGAGATTTAGCTCAGTGGTTCCAGCGCCTGCCTCGCAAGCACAAGGTCCTGAGTTCAATCCCCGGTAACCACATACAATGCTGGGCATGGTGACTCACGCCCACCAGCCATCAATACCACATACCACAGTGCCGGGCGTGGTGGCTCACGCCTGTCATCCCAGCACTTGGGAGACAGAGACAGGAGGATTGCTGAGTTCGCGGTGGCTTGCCTGGGCTACATAGTGAGCTGAGGGCCAGCCTGAACTACAAAGCGAGACCCTGTCTCAAAAAAAAAAAAGTTGTGCTGTTAAATATTTAAGGACATGGAAAATGTACAATTAATAAAAAGATGACCATGCATTACATTATTCCTTACACTTAGAAAAATGACTAGAAAGATATATTTTGAAATAAAAATAAAATCTTTATCCTTTTCTCTCCACTCACCTTTGTTGCTCTTTCTCTCTCCTTAATCTCAAGTGGAAGTTGCTAACATCTTGCAGAATTCTGGGGAACTGTTTGAAAATCAAGAATGCATTTTTCTCTCATTTGCTTCCTATTGCCCCCGTGTGGTAAGATTGGTAAACTAAATCAAGGCCAAGAAGCCTAACTGCTGTTGGTTCATGGAATCTCTCATTGTTCACCTTTGTTTGTGCCCGCTGTACCGCACAGTAAACCAAAGAATGGCAGGTTCCCAAGGAGAGGAATTGTGGTTGGGGAAAGATGGAGCTTATGCTAGGTTTGTAAGGAGCAGGCCGCCATGGCTAGCCTTCAGCATGGAGGAGTATACTGTCTACACCACAAAGGAGGGGAAGGAATTTGATTAAATCAATTATTTAAAGATATAAGAAAAAAAGTTTGACAAGTGAGGACTTTTAGGGTGAAATTTTGTAGCAAGCCTTTCTCCAGAGGCAGTGAAAAAAATCAAACAAACATGTTTTATTTTTCTGTACCTAATTTTTTTTCTCATAAGAGCACTATGACTTCCTCTACTCGTTTTTTTGTTTTTGTTTTTTTTAGACAGGTTCTTGCTTTGTAGCTCAGGCTGGCCCTGAGCTCACTATGTAGCCCAGGCAAGCCTCGAACTCAGCAATCCTCCTGTCTCTGCCTCCCGAGTGCTGGGATTACAGGCGTGAGCCACCACGCCTGGTACTAATATTTTTTACAGTATGAAATTTGAGCCCTTCTTGGCCTCAGCAATTTTCACATGGAAAACACTTAGCTAATAAGAGCACTATATTTCCCTGTCCATAGTATTTTTTAATGTATTAAGTATATTGGTACATGTAAGGTGGAATTTATGATCTCATTCACCACTGAGAATTTGCACCTGTACATGCTCATAGCATTGTATCTGGAGATGAAAATATATACACCAAGAGATGTCTTCTTGAAACCAGGAACCCGTTTGGAGCACTGACACATGCTACAACTCTAAAGACTGGAAAGCCTATGCAAATAAAAATAAACTATGAGAAAAGAAGAAGAAAGCAGCATAAAACATGAACTATAAAGGAGACATCAAAATTGAAGAATAGAGAACATTTATTGAATGTGGTATCACTGGGTCAATACCTGGTACATAATAAAAGGTGCCATAACATTAACACCAACACTGCTAATAGTAAATTATAAGTATTGTGCTTTGAATACCAACTTTGATTACTGACAAAAAGTGATCGCATATAGAACTGATGCTACCTAATTTTCCAGTTTTTGTTCATTTTTTGAGCGAGGCTTCTTCAGGACAATGGTGAAGCGACAAGATATAGTATGATGCTTAATGTAGGTACTGGTCAAGTGACATGCTCAGTTATGACTGTAAGAAGAAGCAGAAAGCTCAATCATCTGAGCAGAAGCAAGTCCTACTGCCAAGTAAAAAAACTCAGAAAGCTAAATTGGTGTTCAAGTTCAGGTAGCCAACTCGGAGTTTCAAATGAGGAATAATTGACTGAGCTCAGAGGTGCTGAAGAGTCTATCTATTCTTGGGTAGGCTACATAGTTTAAACTTGTATGAAATAAACAACACCTCTCTTGTGGTCCTTCTAAGAGTATTTGTTGAAAATTTAAAAATGATAAGGAAAATTAGAAAATAGGACTTCCATAGTTGGCACAGTAGTAGAGTATATGCACAGTTGCAAGTTTAAAAGGTGATTGAAGAGAAAATGCCCTGCACAGGAATATAATGGGGAAAATACCTTTTGTCTTTGATAGTGGGAGAAAGTGTATCAAAACCTGCATTTTCCTACAGACAAGCTGGCCCTTTCAGTAACTGAAGGAAACAAATTCACTACTTATATGGCACTAAAAACTTGAGCGATACATAATTTATTTTGAAGATATACAAACTGTAGTATTTTCAAGAAACAGAAGGAAAAATGTAAATCCTTTCAATTGAGGCCTCATAAAATTACCACAGATATAATTCCTCAAATTTATATTCCCAAATATCACAAAATACATAAAGAAGGTCCAACAAATTTGAGCCAAAAATAAAGACTGCAGCAGAATATGGCAGAGAATTCTGTTACTTATATCATGCAGAATGTAAAAGTATGTTTCATAAGGGTAACAAAGGGCTGGGGATAAAGCTCAGTGACAGAACATCTGGCTGGCATACTCAAGGCTTTGGGTTGGATTCCAGCCCTACAAAAAAAAAGAACATCAAAGATATTACTAAAAAATAGAAGAGCAGTTTTAAAAAAAACAAGTAGAATGTGGCATAAACTGTATATCTATATTTTCATATATATGTCTATCTTTAAAATTTATATTTAAATAAAAAGACAAAAGGATAAGTTTATGGTGTTTTATAGGTTGGCTTTTTTTTTTTTTTTTTGAGACAGAGTCTCACTTTCTTGCTCAGGCTGGCACTGAGCTCACTATATAGCCCAGGCAAGCCTCAAACTCACAGAAATCCTCCTGCTTCTGCCTCCTAAGTGCTGGGATTTCAGGCATGAACCACCACTTCCAGGACTGTGGTGTGTGGTACTGATGGTTGGTGGGTGCAAGTCACCATGCTGGCATTGTGGTATGTGGTTACAGGGGATCAGACTCAGGATCTTGTGCTTGCTTTATTTCTAAGATTTTCCTTGCCATAGGATGTAAAATTGCAGATTCTTATGGAACTACTTTTAAAATTTTTTATTAATATGTTTGCAGTATATAATGATTATATTCATCATGAGGAATTAGTACATGTACATAACGAACCTTAATTTTTTTATCCTTTCCTTCTTCCTCCGCCTCTTGGTCAAAGGGACTACTCTAATGCAAAATATTTGGTAAAATCTGCCATTACTTGGGAGGCACTTTATGTACCTCACAAAGAGAGTTATATGTAGGTACAGGGGAAGAAACTGGAAAAAATGGAAGTTTGCTAGTCAGTGTTGGCTATTGTGGGCTGCATGTGGCTGTTTCTAAAGTTCAGGAAAAACATTTAGGAATAATTTTTGCTTTTTGAGACAGGGTCTCGCTTTGTCGTTCAGGCTGGCCCTGAGCTCACTATGTCTGGCATTGTGGTATGCGGTGTTGATTGTTGGTGGGCGTGTCTCCACGCCCAGCATTATATGTGGTTACCGGGAATCAAACTCAGGACCTTGCGCTTGCGAGGCAGGTGCCGGAACCACTGAGCTAACCCTCCGGCCCAGGAATGATTTTTAAAATAGGATTTTTAAGAATAAAAGGCAGTAGAGAAAATATAAAAATGTGTGGATTTTCGAGGATAGAAAAATACTTCACAATCACAAAACATGAAAGCCAAATGTAAGAAAAATCTTCCCAGAGCTCAGGTTTAAAAATCAGGTTTAAAAGTGTGAAAACCTCTGAATGGTCTAAGGAAAGAATTGCGGGCAAGAAGCTGATTAAAGGTGTCTGACAACTGTTTCATTTCTATAAAACAACTCAGAATAAAAAGCTAGAGTGTATCTGTCCCAGGGACAGCTAGTATGTTCAGGTTATCCGATATTAAAGGGACCCTGAGGAGGGAGGGATATATATATAAGTAAATATTTACATATAAACCATAAATATACATAAATATAACAACCAAGAAATCCCATCCATAAAGAACTATGAGTACAGTTATGGTCACATTCAGCTGATAAGACTGAAGAGTTTTATTGCCAGAAGAGGGATAAGGAGAGAATGTTGTGTGACCTACAAGAAGAGTCGGCTGCTTTCTACTCCAGTTGTGACCAAGAAGGACAATGAAAAAAAGAACTTTCCAGTAAGTAGAGTCAAGGTCACAGAGTATCAAGAGAAAAGGAGTTCCTCTATCTGTTAAGAATTTTTTTTTTTTTTGAGACAGGGTCTTGCTTTGTACTTCAGGTTGGCCCTGAGCTCACTATGGAGCCCAGGCAAGCCGCCACGAACTCAGCAATCCTCTTGTCTCTGCCTCCCGAGTGCTGGGATTACAGGCGTGAGCCACCACGCCCGGCATTATATGTGGTTACCGGGGATCGAACTCAGGCCCTTGCACTTGCGCGGCAGGTGCCAGAACCACTGAGCTAACCCTCCGGCCCCTGTTAAGAATATTTAATCAAGAAATATCCTTCATCTCAAGGAGGGAGGGCCTTAACAATATTTGCCAGCCAGAATTTCAAAATGATTATGGGCAAATGGTTGTTGTATATCATCAAGTTTTTCTTTTCCAAGTGGGAGTGCTTTTCTGGTCACTCTGTACCTATTTCCTCATTGTGTGCTGGCTGACTGAGATGAACACAATTTGTCTTTTCAGCTCAAAGGATTTGTGTCAAGCACTCTGAGAAGCTGAGGAAAGAGTGTCAAATGTTTGAGCTTACCTTGGACAAATTAGTGGCTTGGTGAGACCCTGCCACAAAATAAAAAAAGGGCTTATGTTAAAAGTAAGAAAACTACCGTGGGAGCACACCTGCCTCACAAGTGCAAGGTCCCAAGTTCAATCCCCAGTGCTGGAAAAGAAAGAAAACTCGTATCATCTAGAACCCTTATCTGATAACTGCAAAATAAGTTAAAATAATGAAAATAAAAACAAGAAGAAATGCCTCCACGAGTTTGGAATTTCTACAGATGTATTTGTGGGTCAACCAAGTTCACAATAGAAAATAGTAACTTCTCAGAACCGAATGATAAAAATGTTACTAGAGTCACACATTGAGAAAAACAGGTCATTATGCATTCCTGTGTAAGAAGGCAAGATACAGCTCAAAATTAGTGAACAAGGCATCCCAATTTTTTAATTTCAGGAAAAAAATAAACTTTATGAAGCAAGGACATAAATAATCAATGTTTTATTAAGTGGAGAATGACAGGATTACATGAGAACTGGATGGGAAAATGGAGAGAACGAGGGGAGTTTGGGAGGAGGCCTATGATTTCAGCTGAAGTCTCGCTTCAGCCTGAAATTGCCAGGTCTGAAGCACACACTGCACCTCAAGCTCTTTCCCATCCTTTGCCCAGGGAGGGAGGCTACTGTGCTTGTACACCAGGCATCCAATAGGCCTTGCTGACAAGCTGTGACAAGGCTAAGCTCATAACTTCCAGACACTTCCTGGTGATGCTGCTTCAGTCCTCTTGAGACTGCTGCAGGTGTGAGTTATTAGCAGCAGTAGAAGAGGAGCAACAAACCAGTGAAAGGAAACCTGGGGAACGTGGACCAGGTATCCACACTGCTCTGCTCCATCCTAAGGTCTGCCTGCTTTGCGCATCAGGCTCACTATATTCTTTATAACCTTTCAGGGTGTTGGTTGATTACAATTTCTAGGAAAGCTTAAAAGACACGATGAAGCAATGGGTTCCAGTGCTGTGGTTGGTCCTGAGGCAAGGACTGACTCTGATTCTTTACTGTGCATTCTTTTTTTGGTTATTGTGCCCTTAACTTGGCACTGTTTGTGGGATCCAGGGGAAGGGAACATAACTAGGACCTTTGGATTTAGGTTCTAGTCTCCTGTGAGTTGACAGCACACAGAGAAATGATATCTAGATAGAAGTGAGGCTTAGAGAAACTGAGTTTGGGCCTGATCCATGCTACTCTGGGTAGCAAAAGATCCCAGGCCCCAGCCTGCCACAACTTTTATTCAGCACCTCTCTAGTAACAAAAATGTAACAAAGACTCAGAAGGCAGGGTAAGCACTAGCAACGGAGCAGTTCCACCTTGAAGCATCACTGCATGTGGGACACCAGAGTCCTTGTTGTTATCCAAGGTGAAGGTGAATTGAGTGCAAAGCTGCAGGCAGACAGGAAGGGCTTTCCAATTATTCCTCCCAAACAGAATTCTTTTTTAACATAGTTAATTCCAAAGTCTGTCTGCAGGAAGGCCTGGTCAGTTTTGACCTTGTCAGTTTTTGTAAAATGGGAAATTTCCAAAGGAAATTTGGTGTGGGAATGCAAAGAGGGAAAGGAATAAGTATGATTCTAAAAGAAAATAAAAGAGCATGTATACAGGGGGTGGGAAGTTGTGGGTGGGTAGGGATATGGGTAAAAATGAGAATTAACTTGTGTCATATATTGGTACAAATTCCCCAATGTTATGTGTAATCGTGATATATATATATATATATATATATATATATACACACACACACACACACACATATATAAAATGTACCAATAAAGAATTCATTTTTAAAAAAGAAAAAATAATTTGTGTAACATACTACAGTAACATTGTAAGGGGGTAGTAAAGAATACTCACTCCAGCTGATGGGGAAAATGGATTTTCAATAACCCTGACAATAACAGTTATTGGCGACTTAGAAGTGAAGGCAGAGAGGCAGGGAGGCCTGGGCTGGTGCTGTCCTCGGCCCCTTCCTGGCCTGGCCCACTGTCTTGGCCCCAGATGAGGGCATATAGTCTGGCTCTGGTTGCTGCTGAGTGGCTTAGTCAAAAGAGCAGAGCTGGGCAGAGCTGCAGTCATGACCAGGGAGGAGTGGGAGAGGATTGAAATTTCTGGGTTTCCCCTTGCCTGGCCATGCCTGAGGATGGGACTGGAGGGCTGAGAAAATCCATGTGTGGAACAGATGACTCCTTGAAGATCTCTGTTCAAATGTTCAAATGTAGACTAATTCTGTTCACAGGTACAAAAATCACACTCCTGCTTTCACAGAGTGTGGCCACCAAAGCACTTTGAACACTAATGACCTCACACTCAGGTTCACACTGAGTCTTCTCACCAAGAGAAAGTACATGCAGGAACGAAACTCTTCCCTCAAGGGTTGCTGGATAGTGCCCCTAGGGACCCAGGTCAGCTCCAGGAGTGAGAAAGTGAAGGACTTTTCCAGATTTGTCAGAACAAAGGAGCAGTGCTCCTTCTACCTGGGGAACAGGAGATAGAACTTGGTCTTACATATCCTGAGGGCATGTATGATGTTGGTTATCCATCCCCATAAGATACTTTTTCAGATTCTGAGCATGTCCTGAAGCTACAACTGTTACCTGAAAAATATTATGGCAACAAATGCATCATTCCATGGTACATAATGACCAGTGGCAGAACAATGGAAGCAACAAAGCCACTCTTCACAAAGCACAAGTACTTTGGTTTAAAAAAAGAGAGAGAGAGAGAGAGCCAGGCATGTTGGCTCATGCCTGTAATCCCAGCACTCAGGAGGCAGAGGCAGGAGGATTGCTGAGTTCAAGGCTTGCCTGGGCTACATAGTGACCTCAGGACCAGCCTGAACTACAAAGTGAGACCTTGTCTCAAAACAAACAAACAAACAAACAAACAAACAAATAAATAAATAAATAAATAAATTTTAAAACAAGAGAGAGAGATTGAGAATGTAATCCTTTTCTTCAGCAGGGAATGCTGGCTGCTATAAATTTTGATGGGGAAATTATTTTGGAAGAAAAGTACAAAGTTTTTATGGCCCCAGCTGGAAATATGAGCCTTTATTGGGCTCTTGCAGCCCAGAATATTGTGGAATATATGGAACAAAGAGGCATTTAGTGGGTTCATATCTGTGTGTGGACAAGATATTGTAAAAGTGGTAGAACCACGGTTCATCAGATTTGCATTGAGAAGGAGGAGACTAAGGCCTAGGAATTTAGTACAGTGGTTCCGGTGCCTCCCTGGTGAGCACAGGATCTCAAGTTCGATCTGTGGCACAAAAGAAAGAGAGAAAGGAGAGAGAGAGAGAGAGAGGGAGAGAGAGAGAGAGA
>PVIC010028449.1:0-23197 GCA_004025085.1 Thryonomys swinderianus
GCCACTCCTGCTTTTTTTTTTTTTTTCAGTTTCCTGTGACATGGAGGATTGTTTTCCAACCTTTTATTTTCAGTATATGGGTTTCCTTCTGAATTAGGTGTTTCCTGTATGCAGCAGATTGTAGGATCTTGCTTCTTGATCCAATCTGCTAGTCTGTGTCTTTCAATTGGCCCATTGAGGCCATTGACATTAATGGTTATGACTGATATGGACATATTCAGAGCTGGCATGTTTCCCTGTTCTTGGTTTTGTTTTGTTTTTTTTTCCTTCCTTGCTTTTCCCTTCTCTATTTTCTTGTTTGGCCCAATGAATTCACTCCCCTGGGTCTCGTGGGTATGGAATTTTCTGTGTTTTTTTCCAAGATATTCTTTAGAATATTTTGGAGTGCAGTTTTCGTATTTGTGAAGTTTTTCAAGTGCTCTTTGTCATGGAAGTATCTTATTTCCCCTTCTATTCTGAAAGATAGTTTTGCAGGATTCAACAGTCTAGGTTGGAGGTTGTTTTCCTGCAATGCTTGAAATACTTGCCCCCAGGCTCTCCTTGTGTTGAGCGTTTGTGTTGAAAAGTCTGCTGTGATCCTAATGGGCCTCCCTTTGTAGGTGATTTTCTTCCTTTCTCTCACTGATTTCAGTATTTCATTCTTTTGTTGTGCATCTGGAAACTTGATAATTATATGTCTAGGTGTAGATATTTTTATGTCACAGCGTTTTGGAGTCCGATAGGCCTCATTTATCTGTATGTCTATTTCTTTTCCTGTGAAGTTTTCTATTTTTATCTCTGACAATAGCTTTTTTTAATGTCTTTTACACTGTCTCCTGCTTTCTCAGTGACTCCAATCAGTCTTATATTATTTTTCTTTGAGTCATCTAGAAGCTGTTGAATTGAATTTTCATGGTTCCTTGCTCTTTTCCATAGAGAATATCTTTCCTGCTCGCTGGCTGCTATGCTGTCCTCTAGGTCTGAGATTCGGTTCTTTGCTTCATTCATCCTACTGCGCAACCTTTCGTTCTCCTTCATCATTCCCTGGAGCTCTGCTTGAAGCTGTTTAAAAGGTTCCATTGCTTCTGCTATCTTGGATTCTATCATCTTGCTGATCTCTTCTTTAATCATGTCTTTCACTGTGGACAGTATTCCTGTTTTGATCTCAGAGATGAGTTCTGATTTCCATTTTACTAGATCCGCTTTAGTTACCATCTCCAAGAGTCCTGGTGTTTGAGTTTCAGTTTGCCCTATTTCTCTTTTCTCTGAATTTCCCTGTGGTGGTGATCTTTGTGTCTGGTTTTTGGTATATTTTCTCATTTCTACTCTTTCGTTGTTACTAATGCTATTCTTTGTCTGATGACAGGGCAATGTTTGTTGCAGGTCTCTTTCTTTCTATTATCTGGGCTCTTTGGATGTGGCACCTTCCTTGAAAGTTCTCATTTCTGACATCATGGGAGGTATTTGAGCAGAGCAATCACATGATGTTTGTTACCATAATACAATCAATACCAATATCAGTATTTTACACAGTAAATAAAATGAAAATTTTTGTTAAATCGTATTCTGGAGACTTTGAGCTAATGATTTCCCTCTATGTCCCTATGCCAAAATTCAGAATTAATCAGCAATGTGTATACAACACGAAGATCATAAATGCACCCATTGAGCCCTTTGGCCATAAGAGGTCATTGGGGAATCAGATAGGCAGGGGGACATAAGGAGAGTGAAATATGGTTAGCAGATTTATGAAGATCACCTATACTCTATAACCTCATATATGCCAGTGGGTAATAGAGGATAAAACAGCGTATATAAAACAATACCAACTGTATGCTGTAAGACCGTTGGAGACTTTGTACACCTTCTTATAGTAGTATAGGAGAGAAATAGGGCAGCCTAAGAGTCTTTTACTTCTGGGTATTGCTTCTGACAAGAAGATAGGAGAGGGTGTGGGGTCAAGAGGTGGGTAGAGGGATCTAGGGGTAGATGGCAAAATAGAAGCTAGATCCCCCCCCTTTTTTTTTATCTTGCCTGGTCTCTCAGCGTGGCTGCAGTGTGAAGGGATGCAGGAAATGGCCTCGCCTCCTCTTGGACCTGGGTCCTCACAACGCAGCTCCGATCCTCTGTGGTAGGGATGGGGCCCGGGGTCCGTACCTGACTTCTCACTGCATGACTCCTGGGTGGAGTGAGCTGGTGGGCAGACCTCAGTCCTCCTCTGTCGCTGGGAATGAGTGGCACCTGGGGTAGCCGAGTTGTCTGCGCTGGCTTGGGGTAGAGTGGGCCATTGTGCAGGCCTCATTCTGCCGCCACTGCCGCCCTGCCACCACCAGGAAGGGAATGGTGCCCAGAGCAGCTGAGTCGTCTGTGCTGCTCGGGGTGGGGCGGGCTGGTGTGCAGGCCTCAATCCACTGCCGTCACCGCTGCCAGAGATGGAATCAGTTCTATAAATTCTAATTACTTGTCCTGAAGTTTATTGTATCTTTTGTCAATTCCACTCTAGTATCAAATCATTTAAGTAAATTTATTATTTATAATTTTTTCCGTTTGTTTTTCATGCCTTCTATTTCTTTGCAAAGATTTTCTATTTTTTCTTTTGTTTCAAGAGCATTTAAAGGAGTTGTAAAAATCTTTTTAATGGTTATTTAAAAGTTCTTTTCAGATAATTTTAGATAATTATTATTAACATCTGGGTTTATTGTCTTTTCTCTTTAAAGCTGTAACAGTTTTCTTAAATTCTGTACATTTTGTGTATTATGCTTGGAGCACTTGAGCCCTAATTATACCTGCTGTTTTTCATTAGGTAGCTCCTTTTGTTGAAATATAGTGTAAAGGATAGCTGCGCTTTTGTTTAGCCTCCCACAGAACCTTGTCCACACTACCCCAGCAAAAAATGAAGCACTGGCTTACACTGCCCCAGTGCACATGGGTGGTGTGGAAATTCAGCTCCTCCTTTAGCTCCCTCGACTCATCCCCAATGAAACCGGGACACTGCAACATGCCACTTCATTGCTTCTTAGTGGAGATGTAAGCTCAGCTGCTAGCTGAGCTCTAGTGACCTCAACTCAAGAAGTAGAGGACAGACTATTATTGTTTAGTTGATACAAGGAAAAATTAGTTGAAAAAGGAACAATTTCATCTTAACACACCT
This sequence comes from Thryonomys swinderianus, assembly GCA_004025085.1. NCBI lineage: Eukaryota > Metazoa > Chordata > Mammalia > Rodentia > Thryonomyidae > Thryonomys > Thryonomys swinderianus. Next base: position 3,131 of record PVIC010028449.1, read on the forward strand.
CATTGACAACTTCTGCCACATGCCACTTGATCAACTTGATTGGTGTTGGGTTATCATGGAAGTGTGGCTCTCAGCTGGGCCCTGTTCTCACTATGCTCAATAATAGAGAAATGTACTAACTAGCCTTGCTTTTTCCATGCCTCTTTTCAGTTTTGGTTTCACCAGTGAGTATGGAGGTCAAGCTACTCACTGAGTCTTACTGATTCCAAGGGTGATGGAAATTGGAGACTTTACTATCTTCTACTTGCATTACCTTGTTCAGCTTTAATGAACATAGGTAGATACAAGAGATTAGATTCTCTTTTGGGCCCCACTGATGTCAGAGCAAAGGTGAAGTCCAGTGGTGACTAATCTTGTCTCACATAACATCATGTTGATGCTAGGTGGGCATTTAAATTTAGTATGCCCCTAGATACCAATCATTCCCTGGTATACTACCTGCTCTGCCAGGCAGGAAGTTGCTACATATCTTCCCACTGAACCTTGCTGGTAGTGCTCCAGCAGAGGAGCTAGAACATCAAAGATCAGGTGGATGCTCAGACTCTTTGATGCCACCTGGCAGACAAATTGGAGTTGCTCATGGTTCTTCCTGATGGAGGATATGTATTCTCTCCCAAATACTACTCACACAGGGAAGGGGTCACTTTGACTAATAGCTGGGGAATGGGAAAAAAAATCCTATCTCCTTGACCATACTCATCCAAAAAGAAGTTAAGGAGCTTCCATCATACTGAGTTGAAATAAGAGAGAGAGTTGAAAGAGAGGAAGGAAGGGAAGGAAGGAGGAAGGGAGCCAGACAGAGAGGCACAGAGAGGGAGAGAGAAAACAGGAGCTATTCTTACAGTAATTAAGTGGATTCCTTAATAATTTTTTTTTTGAGACAGGGTCTCACTTTGTAGTTCAGGCTGGCCCTGAGCTCACTATGCAGCCCAGGCAAGCCTCAAACTCAGCAATCCTCCTGCCTCTATCTCCCGAGTGCTGAGATTACTGGCATGAGCTGCCACTCCCAGCACTGTGGTATGTGGTACTGATTGCTGGTGGGCATGAATCACCACACCCAGTATTGTTGTGTGTGGTACTGGAGCTCAAACTCAGGACCTTAAGCTTGCTAGGCAGATGCCAGAACCACTGAGCTAAGTCCCAGGCCATTCTTAATAAATTTTTATTGGATGTATTCCCTCCCTTCAGAAAATTTCTAGAGACTCTGAATGATTATTTTAAAATCATTACCTATTATGGTTGTTCTATTGGGAAATAGGTATGAAAACTTTCTCCCATGCTATCTTCTCCAAGGCGTCCTGTGTTGTTTTTATTTTAGATTAGTTCTAGTTTTTGGGACAGGGTCTAGCTTTGTAGTTCAGGCTGGCCTTGAACTCACTATGGAGCCCAGGCTGGCCTCAAACTCTTGGTAGTACTCCTGCCTCTGCTTCCCGAGTAGTAGGATTACAGGTGTGAGCCACCACGACAAGCTCTATTATTTTTTAATTTTTTGAAACAGAGTCTTACTTTTTTGTTCAGGCTGTCCCTGAACTCACTGTGTAGCCCGAACAAACATCAGACTGAGCAATCCTCCTGCCTCTGCCTTCTGAGTGCTGGGATTACAGATGTGAACCACCACGTCTGGCATTGTGGTATTTGGTATCAAGGATTGAATTTGGGACCTTGCACTTGCCAGATGCCAGAACCACTGAGTGAAATCCCTGACCCTGTATGTTATTTTAAAAATGTGATTGCCAGGCGTGGTGGCTCATGCCTGTAATCCCAGCACTTGGGAGGCAGAGACAGGCGGATTGCTGAGTTCAAGGCTTGCCTGGGCTACATAGTGAGCTCAGAGCCAGCATGAACTACAAAGCGAGACCCTGTCTCAAAAAATAAAAAAAAGTGATCATTCTACATTTTTTATTTTTTTAGTTCAGTAGTAACTCCTGTGATGACTTATGGTCAGCTGGATGGTCTGATGAACATGTGGGACTCTGAGGAAGAGGATGAAGAGAAATTCTTCTTACACCAGGCCTCCCAGGTCAATGCTTGGAATCATACACTGATTAAGAATCGTGAGAGGGTAAGACACATTAGTTTACCTGCATTGTACTATTGTCTATTATAATATTGGACAACAGATTCTAAATGTTTGCCTTTAAGTATTAAGTTACCTGAATTAGGAACTGTTTCATATTTGAGGTGTATTTGAGGAAAATGATAAATTCAAGTAGAACATTTCTTTTTTGTTTCTCTTTCAAGATTACTGCCTTGCACAGAGAGATGGAAAAAGTGAGACTCGATCAGAAAAGGTAGAACCTAAGATTTCCTTGATTAAAAGATTAAACACCAATCTTTTACAAGTTTCTCCATTGTATTTTATTAACATTAATTTAGCTGCTACAAATTTCCTTCATCAGCCCTTTTGTTGATTTATTTTATTCAGACTGGCACAAGAGTTAGATTTTATCCTGTTTCAGAAGAAAGAATTAGAAGACCTGATTCCGGCAGACGAGTCTGTGAAGGACATGAACGAGCCTGCTCCTCTGCAGCATGTGGATGAGCAGCAGGAGAGGATGTAAGTAACCAAAGGAAGAGTAAGGGATGGGGCAGAGCTTCACACTACTAGGAGAGGATCCCAAAGAGGGAAGGGAAACATTGATTCCGAAAGCAGAGAAGAAATATTGGCAGAAAAAGGCAAATTCTTATACTCGACATTTATCAACAAGTTTGACTGTTTTGTGGATGCTTCAAAATGAAGAAATCATTCCAGCAATTTTGTTTTGTTTATAGTATTCTGTACATTGTTGTTAAACTCAAACTTATGTATGTCTGCTGTAAAGTTATGTTCGTCAAGTTCATTAATTTTGAAATACAAATTACATGTGTGTGAGGTCATAGTACTTGTAATCTCTTATTTATGTTTGACTCTTTTAAAACTAATGTTCATGCAGTTGCTTTAGCATTAAAATTTTTTCCATTTTAAAGACAGTTAGTCTAGGGGTAAACTACGTGGGCTTCAAAGTGGAAAGATTTTTTTCAGTGTTTCAGGCTAGGTATATTTTATTTGTACACTACTCAGTCTACCTTCTATCACTCTGTTGCCTATGTTCCTGCAGTTACTTCATCTCGCTAAATCCAAGATTTGATAATCACATCAATTTAAAAAGTGCTAGGAAACTTGTATAAATGTATTACATAATCCAAGTTAAGACTAAATCAGGGTTATTTCATCACTAGCTTACTAGAGTTAAAGCTAGGTTTTCTGAGGTTTTTGTTGTTGTTTTGTTTTGTTTTTTCCTGCAGTACCAAGGACTGAACTTGGGTCCTTGTGCTTCCAAGTTAGGTACAGTACCACTTAAACTAAATCCCCAGCTCAAGGTTTTCTGTGTTTTGAGATGGGGCCTTCCTATGTGGTTTAGATTGGCCCTGAACCCTTGGGCTCAACTGATCCTCCTCAGCCTTCTGAGTAGCTAAGACTCAGGCTCGCATCACTGCATCTGGCTGAGCTTCTTGTAAAGCTTATAAATTAACTTTTTTTCAGAGATATTAAATGTAGTAAGTGCAGCTAATCGGTACTGACTTTAGTTCTGTTTTATTTTTGTGTCTCAGCTTTTGTTAATCTATGTATTTTTTTCTTTTTCTTTCTTCTTTTTCTTCCTCTTTTTCTTCCTTCCTTTTTTATTGCTTTCATCCATTTTATTATGTTTTAGAAACATGGAATTACATTTTTGTTCATAAGATCCTAACTAGTTTGTGAAATTTTGAAACTTAATTCTTTTCCAATATTTTTGTAGTTAAATTTATATTGTGATAAAACTTTCACCAAAATCAACAATTTAGACAACCTGTAAGAACTTTGGCAGAGAAAGGTAGTAGTTACCAACAAATCTAATTAAATATTTTAATTTTGTAGGCTTTGAAGGCAAAAATCTTCTGATTGCATTAATCCTTATAAATATTCACTGATTAGGTTAAATTTGTGGTAGGTGTATAGCAAATATTTGGGGTGGAAATTTTGAGAATTTAGGTCACTAATCAATTTATTACAAGCTTAGATTTATCTTTTTTATTATTGTAAAGCTCATCACTCAAAACTTTTTTTTTGTGGTACAAGTGGTCAAATTTGGAAGCCCTTGTGCTTCCAAGATAGGTGCAGTACCACTTGAGCTAAATCTGCAGCCTTCAAAATTTCTTATCAAGTACATTTATATAAGACTTTACTCTGCAAATATATGTATGCACTATCATACTGAAGACATTTCAGCATTTACTCTCTTACATATTTAAATTTCTTAGGGAAGTATTTTGTCACATGAAAAGAGTTCCTTCCCTTCAGAGTTCACCAGAGCATTAAACACAATAAACAAACTTCGATAAAAATTAGAAAGTGGAGGGTCCAGGCATTTAGCTCAGTGGCACCGTGGCTACCTCACAAGCACAAGAACCTGAGTTTGATCCCCAGTACCAAAAAAAAAAGAGTCTTCTTAGAACATGGTGGTAATACAAACTCTGTACCCATGGAAAGGTGACATGCTGTAATGTTGTAACTGAGAACCAGTGAGAGATAAGAGAATTGGAACAAACCCAGCTGGCTATATCTTCTTTGTCAATAGCAAAGAATATGGGAAATACTCTTTGTTAATTCATTTTACCTGCTTTTGGAGTTACAAAATAGCAGAAAATATAGATGTTCACCTGAGACAAATGTCTAAGTTCTCAACAATGTTATTGATTACCTGACACTTCTAACCCAGTGTTTGGTTTCTATGTAATTAGACAAGTAAGATTTATTAGCAATTAGCAATCTCAGGGGCTTTTAATTTCCTTTTCTTATCTTTTTTTGTTTGTTTGTTTGTTTTGAGACAGGGTCTCGCTTTGTAGTTCAGGCTGGTCCTGAGCTCACTATGTAGCCCAGGCAAGTCTCGAACTCAGCAATCCTCCTGCCTCTGCCTCCTGAGTGCTGGGATTACAGGCGCAAGCCACCACGCCCAGCCTTTTCTTATCTTTTACTGTACTCCTTACTTTTAGTTGTAAAGCTCTTGAGTGTAGTTATAGGGCTGGAAATATTTACAAGCAGAAATGATTGTGAGTTTTTTTTGTTATTCCCAGGAGGATTAAAAAATCATTCCTTTTTGATATTTTCAGGTTTTTTCCTTGTTTGTGTAATTAAATGTGTCCCTTACATTTTTTTTTTTTTGAGACAGGGTCTCACTTTGTAGTTCAGGCTGGCCCTGAGCTCACTCACTATGTAGCCCAGGTCACTTACTTTTCTGTTCACTCTTCATTAGCTAATTCATTTTTTCTTTTACAGATTTACTTAAGTACTCATAAAAATGTATTTGGTGGGTCAGCGATGTAGTTCAAGTGGCACCATGCCTCCACTGCAAGTATAAGGTTCTGAATCCATCTTCCTTACCACACGCATGCACATGGGCATGCGTGCGCACACACACACACACACAAGTATCTATTAGGATGATCCAGACAATTCTTAATTTCTGAGTAGGCTTCATCTTTAAAATGTGATGAGTTAGAAGGTATAAATTAGTTCTAAAATGTATGATAGGTATTGCAAAATAGTAAAATATTCAAAGGGAAAAGGGGGTAAGTAAAGAAGGGAAAGAAAAATTTGATGGTTCAAAAAAGGAAATAAAACTTATGTATATAGGGGGAGGGGAGTGGGCAAAAATAATTAAGTACCATGTACTGGTGCAAATTTTCAATGTCAAGTGTGACTATAACGTGTATATAAAATGTACCAATAAAATCAGTTTTTAAAAAGTAAGATAAAATATGATGAGTCAAATAATAAGACTAACACACATTTTTCTATAGAAATGTTAAATGTGGTCATCAGGTCTCTCACAGAATACTACTTAGCCATGATATAAATGCATTATAACATGGGGAAACACAGTTGAGGTTCCACTTAGAATTGAGATGCTATGAATTAATTTGACTATAAGAAAGCTTTGCTTCCCTCCTTTTCTAAACTAATTATAGGGTTTATTTCCTCTACCTTTTCCTATTGTCTTAGCAACTAAGTTGAGTTCTCTTTTCCACACTCCCATTCCATGACATTAGTGTTAAGAGGAATCTCCCACTGTGGGAATGCCTAGTGTGCTTTCTATTAGTTAATTATAAGTAGAATTGGGGCCAGTATCTGGATAGATGAAAATAAATGACATATATGAGCAGTAATGGTTTCTTGATAAACTCTTTGTCTACTTATGTAATGAGAATTTATTGTTGACATGTGTTTTATCAGCTTTTTAAAAATTAAATGGTATAGGATATTATAGTTAAAGCAGAATTTAAAAAAAACAAAGCAGAATTTTGTTTAAGTCATTTTAAATAAATTAGAGACATTCATAGTAAATGGATGCACATTGATGCCAAACTCATTGTTTAAGTCATTTAATCTCTCTGGTCTTGGCTCCTTCTTTTACAAGATATCAAGGGTAGATTAAATGATCTTCAAATCTCTTCCAGCTATAAAAATTCTACCATGTTCTTAGCAGAGTAAGTAAGAGGAAACTGTAATCTTGTCTTTGTACTTTTCCCGAGGTTCGCCCTGGATTGTTCTATTTTTTTTTTTTTTAGTAGTAGGTGGTAAGTAGTTTGAGTCTTTTTATTTTAGTTTCTCCTGGCAGTGGTAATCGGAGCATTTAAGATGAGTGAGTTAAAGGATAATTACCATTAGATGAAAGAGCAAAAGAAGCAAGACATCAACAACTTCATCTCTTTGCTGAACAATAATGTTCCTGTACATAATTTATTATAACAATCACCACGGTTTTGTTACTATTGGCCATATATCAGGGTAGAAAAATAACAACTGTATATGTGCCAGTGTTCATGGTGATGGGATTCACTTGCTTTTATTTCCCTTTCTTTGTGGAAGAGGGAGGGAGTGAAAGAGATCACCTAGTATTTAACATTTGTATTAAGGAACCCGATATTATTGTCTGTTATTCAGCCACATTTTCTTATAAAATCCATAGAAAGAATCAGGTCACCTATGTTACTAGTACCCTGTTATTGTATTGATTATATTCCTTCCAAGACTTTGGTATGCTGGTAAAAATGCTATTTTTGTTATGAACAACATTGGAAACATAACTATAGTACAGTTTTTCATTTTCTGTCTTCACTTAATACTGTTTCATGAACTTTTTCCCAAATTTTTACTATTTATTGAAAACGTGAGTTTTACTAGTGCTATGATATTTAATCAGAGTTGACGTTACCATAATATTTAATTTTAATTATTTTAATTGGTAGAGACATCTTTCTAACTTTTGCCATATTAGATACTTCTATAATGACCAATTATACTTAAATTTAATTATTTCTTCTAGATAGACTCCTGGAAGTAGAATATCCTGAGTCAGAAAGTATGAACATTTAAGCTTTAAATACAGTGGATCTTTGACTTATGAACTCAATCGATTCCCAAGGGCCAGTTGTAACTCAAGTTGGTTGCAAATCAATACAGCTGAGATCTGGATGTTTACCTGGGCACACACTATAGATAACAAAAAGCAGATTAATTTTTCATTAACCTAATTAACCCAAGTTGCTTTCATGTCAGGCTATCCATAACTTGAGGGTCCTCTGTATATAAGAACGTATATAATTGAAAGGTTAAGTCAATTTATATTACCACTGGCAGTATATGAATGTGCTTATTTTTTCCCCCGCACAAGTGGAACGTCTCTAATCTGAAAATTCAAAATTGATGTTCCAAAATAGAAAACTTTCTGAGCACTGATATGATGCCACAAGTTGAAAATTCCATGTCTGACCTCATGGGATGAGTCAATGTCAGAAGGAAGTGTTGAATCCCAAGCGATACAGAAAACAAAACATGACATGGATGGCATTGTTCTTGGATCAGTTAGGGGGACAGCAGATGACGGTCTTTTGTTCGTTCTAATTTGATGCTTGGGTTAGTGGCTAGAGCTGTTTTGTGTCTAGGGTAAATAAAAAACAAAATGAAACTTCTACAAGAATAATGAAAATACTGTATAAATTCCTTTCAGTCTATGTGGATAAGGTATATATGAAACAAGTGAATTTCATGTTCACAAGTTCCATCTTAAAGTTATCACATTTTGTATATTCAGATAATCCAAACTTTAAAAATCTAACATCTGAAACACTTTTGGTATAATGCATTTTAGATAAGAGATAGCCAGCCAGTACTTGACAACTTACTTATTTGATAAATGGTTCTATTTTAAGTTTTTACATTAGTTTCTTCTCTCATGAAGTGTTTATTAATGTTCTTTATTTATTTTTGTACTGTGGTAGGATTGTAGATGTCTAATTCCTGACAGTTGCAAAATAAATATATTGAATTAATGCATAATGAGCATTGCAAATTAGAAATAGCCTCCAAAGCCATTAATATAATAAATTGTCAGCCTATTTCTTACCAAGCATATTACTAGTCACTTTCTGATTTCAATTTGCCTGCTTTTAGTTCACCATATCAGAATAATCATAATCTAAAAGTCTTGAGTGTCCTTTTAGTTCTGGCAGGTCTACAAAATTCTGAGTGTTCAGATGGACTCTCCACAGTGGATTAGTTAGAATTCAAGTTGGAGTTTATTTGTATAGCAAATGCTATGTGTGAAAATGTTGTACAAGTCAGGTTACGGTGCTCCATGATCACGCCAGTAGAAGAGCTCAGTTTTAAGGTTGTTGCTTAAGTCATGGTCACATAGTTCTGAAGAAATAACTACAAATTTCTGAAAATAGAAGGTGGATAAGAATGATGTGTAGGGAATTCAGACAGAACAAGAGCTTCTGTGAACATGCTTTTCTGTACAATTTTGATTGGTTGTCATAAATTTTTATATACTCAGACATCAAAATTAGACTAGAAATAATAGGAAGAAAGACAACACTAAAATTGAAAGCATACAGAAACCAAACAAACCTCTGTAAATAATTTATAACACATTCAGTTCATGTAACTTTTCAGTGGTATTCTTGATAATGTCTCTTTACTAGGATACAAAGAAATGTTCAACCTTCTTAATAGATTTGTTACTAGTTTCAGAATTATAATATAAATACTGCCACATACATTAAAGTCGGTGCACGTCACACATAATGATAACAGAAATCAAGATTTTCATTGAAAAATAAGAGATATAAGTTATTTTATATTAGTCTATAGATTTGATCGCAAATACCAGTAAAGAATTATTATTCCTTTATTCTAGGTATGAAAGGGCCTAAAAGCAACGATAGACATCTCAGTAGCAGTGAGTACACCCAAAACCTACCTCTTAGTTTCTAAATATTATGGCCTCTGAAAAAAAAACCCAAATTGCCAGGAATTGTCTGATCTCAAGTCTTAAGTAGGAAAAGTATAAGGTGAGCATGGAACTTATTCTGCAATAATGCAAACATTATTCAGTGACTAAAAAGGTTATATCACCATATAAGATTGTACTGCCATATTTAGATTGTTTGAATATAGAAGAGAATAATAATAGTAATAGATGGTAATATATTGAATCTGTAAGTTCACAATGATACTCAGAAAAAAGGAAAATGTGAAATGCAAGGGAATGATAGAGTTAGGGATCTACCATTGGAAAAAAGTTCAGCAGAACATTCACTAAGTGTCTCTTGATCTTGAACATTCTACTTCATTTATAAAATATTTCAATTGTTGTTGATATTTTTGGCAGAAAAAAAATGCTAGGGGATGGACCAGATACCAACTGCAAGCTATTGGAATATATATGTATGTATGTATGCATATAATATGTATATATTTTGAGACAGGTTCTCGCTTTATAGTTCAGGCTGGCCCTGAGCTCACTATGTAGCCCAGGCAAGCCTCGAACTCAGCAATCCTCCTGTCTCTGCCTCTCTCCCGAGTGCTGGGATTACAGGCATGAGTCATCATTCCCTGGATTGTGGTGTGTGGTACTGATTGCTGGTGGGCATGAGTCACCACACCCAGCATTCTGGTATGTGGTTACCAGAGATTGAACCAGGGACCTTGCATTTGCTAGGCAGGCACTGAAACCACTGAGCTAAATCTCTGGGCCTTGGGTTATTTTATTTTATGAGAACTTTATGGAGGCATAATTTGAGTATGAAACTCAACTTTTTTCTAACTTATTTTTTATTGGTACGTTTTAGATGTACATAATGATAACACTCATCTCATCATAGGGAATTTGTACCTGCACATGCTATATCTTGCTTCTTTTTTCCCATTTCCTTGCCTTCTTCATCCCCCCTTCCCCTTCTTATTTATAAAAGGCTTGTTTCCATTTTTTCCTTCTATTCTCTTTCTTTTTATCCTGTCCCTTGTTTTCTTTTTCCCTCCTCCTCCAGCCCTAGCACAACAGTTGATTCAGGCAGGGATCATCAATGAATGTTAAAACTACTGAGCTTAAGATTGTTACAGAACAGGAGCCAGAGATTTAGTTCAGTGGTTCCGGTGCCTGCCTAGCAAGTGCAAGGAACCTGGTTAGATCCCCGATAACTACGCACAACAGTACTGGGCGTGGTGAGTTACTTGCACCAGCAATCAGTACCACACACCACAGTGCCGGGCGTGGTGGCTCATGCCTGTAATCCCAGCACTCAGGAGGGAGAGGCAGGAAGATTGCTGAGTTTGAGGCTTGCCTGGGCTACATAGTGAGCTCAGGACCAGCCTGAACTACAAAGCGAAACTCTGTCTCAAACAAAACAAAACAAAACAAAGATTGTTGCAGAAAGGACAGTTATGTAGTCTTAAAAGTATAACTGCATAGATTACTTCATAATTACAAAAGAGAAACAATGCCTTTTCAAGAGCTATCTGACATGCACCACCTTAATGAAGTGATCAAGCTTGGCTTTACCAACAGTAGAGTAATGTGATGTTAGGTGCCTCTCGATTTGATATGATCAGAAGTATGCAACATCATATATATTATTCTTATCAGAAATCTGAATCTAAATAAAATAGACATTCTACATGTGAGACATTTTGAAAGATAATTGTCTTGGACTCTTCAAAAAATCAGTCATAGGAATCAAAACATTGAAAACAAAAATTTAAGGGGATAGTCATAGATTAAAAGGGACATAACTGACTCTACTATATTAACCTTAATTAAATGCTGCACCCAAACTAAAAACACATTTTAGGATAATTGAATATGAACTTTATAGTTAGTGATATTAAGGGATCATCATTTTCCTAGGTGTGATAGTATGACATTTGTGGGAAATATTTTTGCTTAGCAAATGCTAGCTACAATTTTAGAGAATTTTTCCATCTGTGATTTACTTGCAAATTGTTCAGCTAAAGCCATTTTGAAGAAAAAAAAGGATCTAGCAATTTGTAGCAACATAAATTAATCTACGTAAAAGGTATACAACAGAGTTGTACTATTCTCTTAGTTCCTGTGCAAATTTGAAATAGCAATTTGGGGGAACCATTTTATACATTTTGGCTATATATGGAATATAATGAGATCTCAGGAAATGAGACAAATGGGAGCTAGTTAGCCAGTCAATTGCTATTTTCAAGACGCAGCCTTAAAATAATGCATTTTTTTCTTACTTGGCATTCTACATTCTTCATTCTTCATTCTCTGCATTAATAGAGGTCAGCGGCAGTGAACCTTTTCAGCTTATTTCCCTTCCAAATGTCCCTGTGTCATCCTTACTTCATCCTCTCCTGTGTTAGAGGAAGAAATAGCCTATTCTTTCTCAAATTGTGTTTAGAATTATCAGAGGAGAGTGCTTTAATATTCATTGTGCTTTAATATTCATTTGTTAAAATTACCTGGTGGGGACAGGTTTCTTAGTCATATTTATATGGATTCAAGTCATGGAACTGCCACTTCACAGTTATGTGATCTTCATTGTTATTCATCTCTCTGAGTCAGGATCATTATTTTTAAGATGAAGGATAACATCCTCCCTTTAGATGTTTTGTAAGGATTTAAAGGAGCACCTCTTGTGAATAGTGCCTGGCCCATGGCTGGTGGTCAGTGAGTGGTAATGGCAGAACTGGCTACTAGGTATAAAAATTTATGTATGGAGCAGAAAGAAGAAGGCTGATAGGATTGAAAATATAGCCAATAAGGAGGATCTAGAAAAGGCAGTTCCAAGCAGACTATCATTAAAATGTTCTTAACTAAAAACAACTAAGATGTGGGAGAATGTCAATAACTGGAAAAACCCAAGAAATGAGATGCTAGAAAGTCCCATTGTTGGTTGCGTGTTTTTCTATAGTGAACAACACTTCTTGGGTACAGTGGGAGGTGTCAACAGGTAATGTGGGGCACACAGAAAAATTATAATAATTTTTCTCTTGGCGAGCATCTTATTTGAAATAAATGAAATCTCAAGGCTCTCAGCTGATGCTTTCTTTATAGTATTAAGGTTGTTGGCATTGTAAGGGATTTGCTTTGTATAAATGGAGAAATTGTAGCTCAAAGAGGTTTAATGACTTCCTTGAGAACACACAGCCTAATTAGTGGCAGAGCTGGAACCACAATCCAGATTTCCTTAATGACAGAATGGTATTTTTTCTTCTGGTGTGCATTTAAAACCATTCTAATGTAGGCATCCCTGGGTATAATAATGAATCTTAATCCTGTACTTAATAATTGAAGATAAGATCTTTTTCAGATTGTTTTCTTCCTTACTATATGTTTGTAGTATATATTTACATTGCTTGTAGAAAGTTGGTACAGGTGCATGATACATCTTAATTCCTGTTTTCATCCTCTCTCCTCTCTTTCCCTCCCCTCTCCATCCACTTCCTGAGTCCCTTACTTTTTCGTACATTATTGGAGTACATAACATTGACATTACTTGTGTAGATTTGATACATGTACATAAAAGTACTTGGGGTGGGATGTACATTTTGGGTGTTTGGGCAAAGTTCTCAGCCAACACAGGGTAACAGGAATCATAATGGAGAGTAATGATTTCTGAGAATTAATTATCTGTTAAAAGCTCATTTGAGTTGAAGAGGTAGTGTGTTTTCATGTAGGTTCTCAACTGAGACAAAGGAGCTAGGCTGAAGAATAGAAAAAAGGCCTGATGGTTCTTGATATTTCAGGTTTCTTTTTGCTATTCCCATCCAACGAGCCTTTCGTTTATATCAGAAATGACATGATAAAGAAATGGAGCCTGGCAAAGTTTAATTATGCTGTCTAGAGAAGGTTTTCTTGTTTTATTGTGTTTTTCAATAGTTAATTGAATCATGTCTGCTGAAATGGTCTGTGGGCTAAAAGTTTTAAGATTGAATGAATTCATTTTTCATATTTAGATAATAGTTACAGGAAAACTAATGAACGTGTTATTTTGGCAACACAATTTTTTCTACTAAAGAGAAATCTTTAACTCACATAAAGTCAAGAGTACATTTTAAAAGGTTTCTTGGAAATGTTATGATTTAATATATTTAATATTGGCACAAATTTGTTTCCATTTTAAAACATGACAACTTTTACACTAATAGGATCACATATTTAACTGAAAAAGCAGCTTCTTACAAGTGATGTTGATGTATATTACTGAGTCAAAGAAACTAATATGTAAAGGCTATATATTACATCATTCCAATTACATGAGATTCTAGAAAATGCTAAATTATAGAGACAGTACAAAGACCAGTGTGGTGAAAAGGAAGAATAGGCTGAACTGAGAGGAACTTTAGAACAGAGAGAGCATGTGGTATGATATTATAGTAACACATACATGTCATATAGACTTACTAAAACTCTTAGAATATACAACACCAAAAATGAGCTTTAGTGTAAACTCTGGTGTTTGGATGATAATAACTTGTTAAGGTAGGTTTATCAGTTGTAACACATACACCATTTTGGTATGGGATGTTGATAGTAGGAGAAGCTGCACATGGGTAGAGCCAAGAGTACTATATATAAAAAAATCTGTGTATCTTCCATCAGTATTTCTGTGAACCAAAAAATACTCCAAGAATAATTTCATTTAAAAGGAAAAATAAGTATGATTTATAAATTAAGTGTGATAACATATTAGTGTCCGATCAACTTTTCATTATCCTTGAACAAGTTATAAAGAACCAGGTCCCTTACTTCCTCTGAGCTTGGTAGAACCAAAAGTAATGGGACTGAAATGGAAAGAGATCAGTTATCATTGAATTAAGGGGAGTCTGAACATGTGCAGGTATTGGCCAAATTTTAAATTTGATCTTAATCCATTATTTAATATTGTCTGTCTTTTCCCCCCTCCTGATTAGTATTAGTGAGAGTTAATAGTAGCCCCAGTCAAATGCCAGTTCTCTCTCTTGTCTTTCTCTCTGTTAACATTTATAGCATCATTTCTAGATTGGCTGGATGGTAGAGCTGTAATCACACATCTGTTTTCTGAGTTGGCAGGCACTGAGACTTTGGCTGCTCCCTAACTTCTGAGACCACTTATGATGGTGCTGGAAATCCTTCTCAGCCAGCTGGTTATTTGTTAAATATATGGAGCTACTTTCTCTCTGAGCAGTTGGGGGGGTGTTAAAAATATATATTTTTCTGTTGCTTCACACATCAAACCATTTTGCATCCATTAATACTTATCAAACACTACGACAAATAACAGGAAGTAGAAAATCTCATATTTGAAATTATTTAAAATTTCAGTATTTTCATGGCATTTACTTCTTTTATAAAGTATCCCAAAGATTCAAGACCACAATTATTTCATTCGTAGTCATTATAGTCTCTTATGGAATAGAATTGCATAATTATTTAATCACACCTCACAACATTTAGACACAAACATTAAAGGTATTAAGTTACTCCTTAGAGTAACTAAAAGATGCCAAAATATTTCTAAAGTATAATCCCATTAATACTGGTTTGGATGTACCTGAGCACCTTATTTTTTACATGCAAAACCTTAGTCATCTACTATGAAATAATTGACTCTTGCATAAAATGCCTTTGGGATCATTGTAGGGATCACACATTTTAACCTTGTGTGATGTATCATAATTATATTTCATTTTTACTCAATGTTAGAACTTACTATTTGAGGGGATTATTTTAAACTGGAATTTTTGGTGTTAGATATTTTTTTGAACATAATGGTCCAGACAAGAAATGGTTTAAAAGTATTTCTTATTGATTAATTTCAGCTTTTTCATCTAATGAGCATCAAATACTGAGATGTCAAAAAATGCCTTTGAATTTTGATTAAAATGTCTTTTTTCCTTTTTCATATTCTAAAATAAAAAAATCTCATTTACTGATGATGGTCATTTTTTAAACCTTCTTTTCTTAAACTCTTTGGAAAGTCTTTGTGACATTAGCTGGTTGTTAAGGTCATCTCTTGGGTTCTGGAGTATAGTGTTCCACTTCAGATACTAGAGAATTGAATGCCCCTCATTTGCCAGAGATGTGGCAACAGCACAAAGAAACCTCTTTTCATGAAGCTCATTTATAGTGTCTCTTAAGACCAAGACAGAAACTTTCTTCTATCCGTAGAAATAAATTTGAAAGATATTTATGTCTTTCCATTGTTTACTGAGCACTTGGCCTGTCTCCTCCCTTTTACTAACAAAATAGGTTCACCATCACACCTTTGTCCCTTGAATCTAAAGAAATTCTTTTAAGTTAGATTAGGACAAGAAGATTAGAATTAAGCAAGTCTTACAGTTTTTGTTAGGGAGGCCTGTGTGATGGTTAACATCCTCAGAGCTCTGCTTCCCAAACTGTCTTTTCTATATGTAAATCCAGATTTGAAATACACTCAATACATCTTCAAAATTAGATTTCTCACTAATCCTGCTTATGTACATTTTGTGCCCAAGTGAATTTCCTAAATCTGGAGAGCCTCCCCAGATGAATTATATGTAACATAATTTAAATCACTCACAAACTGCAGAATTTATTTCATTTGTGAGAAAGACAGGCCTTCTTCCAAAGCAATTTTCTTCCTGTTAGTGACCAAAAAACATGAATACACTGCAGCCTCAAACCACTTGATGATATTTCACCAACTAGACCTCTTCAGATGGGATTCACATAGGCTAGCCTCATTCTAAACATTTCAGTTTTTGAAAAGACACAAGTACTGTAGTATTATGATATGGTGCCAATTATTAGCTCAGCATAGTATTTTTATTTTTAATTAGCATGTATTTACTGTACATATTAGTGAGGTTTGGCATAATATTTCAATGCAGGCATGCAGTGTGTGATTTTTTTTTTTTTGAGACAGGATCTCACTTTGCAGTTCAGGCTGGCCCTGAGCTCACTATGTAGCCCAGGCAAACCTCGAACTCAGCAATCCTCCTGTCTCTGCCTCCCAAGTGCTGGGATTACAAGCGTTGAGCCACCACGCCCGGCACTGTGGAATGTGGTGCTGATTGCTGGTTGATTGCGTGAGTCACAACGCCCAGCATTGTTGTATTTGGTTACCGGGATTGAACTCAGGACCTTGTGCTTGCGAGGCAGGTGTCGGAACCTCTGAGATAAATCTCCGGCCCTGCAGTGTGTGATTTTTATCTTGCATCTGGCAAGCAAGGGCACTGTAATAGTGCTACGGTTTATATGTAGATACCCCACCCACTCAAAGCCTCATGCACTCATAGGTGGGTTTAGTGTGAGTGACTGGGTCATGAGAATGTGATACTGGATTAACCCACTGTATCAGTCAGTGCCTACAAGATAAACAGTTTTAATGTGATATATGGTGTGGAAGAATGCAAAAGGTTTGTCTGTACGCTGGAGACCAAAGGACCCATTTGAAGGCCTGGAGCTCAGGGTAGTGTCCCATGCCAGTATGTATCGGGATGCCAAAGATCCGACATGCAAGGCTGGAGGGTCTGTGCTGTAGGCTGAAGAATGTTCAAGCTGAAGGTGAAACCTAGAGCTTCTCTGAAGAAATAGAATCAAGCTTTCTGTCTTCATTTCCCGCTTAAACCATTCTGAACCTTCCTCCCTGAGATAGGTCTTCCACACGCAGAACTATGCTGACCCCATTTAGTTGGCCGCTTCTTACTCAGTTTGGCATAGTCAGTTAACTGTGACACCCACTGATTGCTTCAGCATAGTTCTGGGTGTGAATCATGGATTTACTGAGAATGGAAGACTCACCCCCCCCCCACTTTGAGTGTTGGTGGCAGTACTCAGTAGACCTGAAGCCTGGTTAGAAAAGAAAGGAAAGCAGGAGGAAGGCTATGGTCTCCTGTCTGCTATGCCATGAACTGTTTCTCCTCTGATGTGCCCTTCTGTCATGCTGTCCTTCCTTGGAACCAACCAACAATGGACTGAAACCTCTAAAACCTGAGAGCTACAATAAATCTTACCTCCTTAACTTGTGAGTGTTGGGTATTTTGTCCTAGCAACAAGAAAATAATCAAGACAAATAGAAAAAGCACTGTTACTTTGGAGTTTAAAGACATAGGTCCTAGGGCTGGGAATGTAATTCAGCAGCACAGCACCTTCCTGGAGAGCTTGAGTTGCTTAGTTTGATACCCAATACAAAAAAAAGAAAGAAAAGAAAAGAAAAAAGAAAGAAAGACATAGGTCCTAGTATCAATTTTAATTAGCTTTCTCTTTTGAGAAATTAGTTAACCTGAGTTTTTTAATTATTTGGGCCATCTCAAATTTCTATGAAAATCAATAAAATAATATGTATAGGCATTTTGAAAACTAAAATGCTGTATAATTGGAAGGTGTTATTTTACATGCAGGTTGAAACCAGAGCAGTTACAACTCTAAATACAAAGGACCTTCTATGTGTCAAGGCATCATAGTATTCACTGTGGTAGGTATGACCAGCACTAGAACCTCTGCCTTAAACAGGCACAAAGTGAAGAGGTGGACTATAGTAAAGGATGAAAAACACAACTTTGGTTGGTTTCCTAGAGAGGTAAGATTTGAAATGAGTGTTGAATAATAAGTAATATTTCAACAAGATGACTACTGAAGGCCACATAGGGATGTAATAATTCCACTACCACTATCCTCCCCATCTGGCCCCAAACATGAAGAAGCTTTCACTATTTTTCTCTTTCCATCTATCTGGAAATATATATATTAGTAACTTTGCATGTAGAGCAAAAATATTTGCAAGGAGAATATCTTGTCACTACCTTAACATAGCAATGACAAGACCAGGATGTGAATTCTCATGGTAGAAATGAGATAGCTTTGTACATCTCTATAAACACTTCTATCAAACAGTAGTTAACCATTGTATATTTAGTTTTTACTTTAATTTTGATTAACTGAGTATCTTCTTACAATAGCTTTAACTAACGGGAGAATAGTATTTTCTTCCCCTCTCTCTCTACTCTCTTTTTCCCTCTTTCCTTTCTTCCTTTCCTAAATGAGAAATAAACTTAATTATATTAAGTTCCTGAGACTTCAAGGTTCTTTTTAAACAGCAGTTGACTCAATATGGAAAGGCAATTGGACAGTAGCTAAAACTTTAAAATGTGGCATTGGCTGAGCAGGAAGACAACAAAAGAAGGCATATGTGTTGAAAGGCTGAAAAGATGACCAACTGTATAGAATGGTTGCCTGATATAAATTGATGATCATTTTATGTGCCTTTTGAGTTAGCAATTCTGGAAGAGAATGGGAATCAAACCTTATCTGTGTATATTGGTCTTTTTTCTGGTTGTAATTTTTATTGCAGAAATTATTGATTCACATAAGCTTGTAAGAAAATGTATAGAAGCCATGTCTAGCTTTTTTTTTTTTTCACCTAGCTTCTCTGGTGATAATATCTTGCAAAATGTAATCAGGATATTTACATTGATTCAACCTAGCAAGGTGACTCAGATGTCTTCTCTTTTATTTGTATATATATGTGGGTTTAATTCTATCCAGTTTCACGTGTGTAGGTTTTTGTGTCCATCACCACAGTCAAGATCTAAAAGATTTAAATACACAACAGTGTGGTTTCCTTTGGATCCCCTTTTATCATCACGCCATCTCTCTCTCATTACATTCCTTTTCACTTTAGTCTGCAACTTTTGGAAACTTATGGAAATTTATTTATTGTTTGTAAAATTTTATCTTTTTAACATATAGAAAAAACAGAGTTACACATCATGTGACCTTTGTTGACTGACATTGTTTGAAACAGCATAGCTGGTCTAATGATTCTTCTAATGGCTGGGGATGTAGCTCAGTGACAGATAACTTGCCTGGCATGCATAAAATCCTGGGTTCCACTCCCAACACCACAAAATGGAAAAAAAAAAGAAGTTTTCATTTGAGTCATATGTATCAATTGTCTGTTCCTCTTTATCTCTAAATAGTATTACATGATAAGGTGTATCACAGTTTATTAAACCATTCATCTATTGTAGAATGGCAGAGTTATTTTTATTTTGGAAATATGATACCTGATTTGCACATTTTTGTACAGATTCTTATATGAACATAAATATTCATTTCCCTGGGATAAATGTCCAAGAGTACAAAATTGCTAGGTCATATGATAGCAGCATGTTTAGTTTCATAAGAAATTGTCACACTGTTTTCCAAAATAGCTGTATCATTTTACAAAGAGTGATTGAAACATATGTTGAATGTTTAAATTAAA
This sequence comes from Thryonomys swinderianus, assembly GCA_004025085.1. Lineage (NCBI taxonomy): Eukaryota > Metazoa > Chordata > Mammalia > Rodentia > Thryonomyidae > Thryonomys > Thryonomys swinderianus. The sequence goes on from PVIC010028449.1 coordinate 22,694, forward strand.
AAAAAAACTTAATATAGTAAAAGTCATAGGGTCAAGAAAGGATAACTGTGCTTGATGTGAGGAGGAGTATTTTGAAGGGGCTGATGACAATATATCTTTTACTGTAATAATTTTTAAATTAAACACACCATGTTTCTGAACACCCTCATTGATCAAATGGTTATGGCAATTTATGTCAAAAAATGTGTGAGTCCTCATCCACTTTATTCATTGGATCTAGTGTCATGTAACTCCTGGCTCTTCCTAAAAGTCAGAAATGACCATGAGGGCTGGTTCCGGCACCTGCCTCGCAGGCGCAAGGTCCTGAGTTCAATCCCTGGAAACCACATACAATGCTGGGCACGGAGACTCACGCCCACCAGCCATCAATACCACATACCACAGTGCCGGACGTGGTGGCTCATGCCTGTCATCCCAGCACTCGGGAGGCAGAGACAGGAGGATTGCTGAGTTCGAAGCTTGCCTAGGCTCCATAGTGAGCTCAGGGCCAGCCTGAACTACAAA